>PITA01022418.1:0-30413 GCA_004023965.1 Spilogale gracilis | reverse complement strand
ATGCGGGCCTCGATCCCAGGACCCTGAGATCATGACCTGAGCCACCCAGGTGCCCTAGCTTGTGTATTTTTAAAAAATATTTTCGTATACAAATCTGTAGGCTAGGAGAATTGAGTTTCTTTACTGTATTAATGACCTTATTTTTTGTTTATATTTTCTTACGGTTCTTATGTAACCATGTGAAAATGGGGTTTATATAATTGTGGTTTTCAGAGTGTGTTCATGAGAAGAATGTTAAAAGAAAGAAAGAAAGAAAGAAATGTGTTTGTACACATTAGAACAGTTGCATATTCAGTAACAGTGGCTCCAGTTCAAAGTCTAATGTGCTCTTACTGTATGAAACATTGGCATCCCCTGGGGTGCCTGGGTGGCTCAGTGGATTAAGCCTCTGTCTTTAGCTCGGGTCATGATCTCAGGGTCCTGGGATCGAGTCCCACATGGGGCTCTCTGCTCAGCAGGGAACCTGCTTCCTCCTCTCTCTGCCTGCCTCTCTGCCAATTTGTGATCTCTCTCTCTGTCAAATAAATAAATAAAATATTTTAAAAAAAGAATTTGGTATCTATAAATACTCATCTTGGGCAACCATGTCTTCATTACACTATGTTTACAGTTTAATATGCTTCTGAATTACATATATGAGGAGGCCCCATAAACTTTCCAGTACTTATTGGCAGTGGGGGAAATGGGTTTGGGTCTAAAATAGATGAGGTTTGTACACAGAAGGAAAAAAAGAAAAGCATGGGTGTTTTTTCCCTTCCAGAGTGGTAGCTTTGCAAAAAAGCTTATGCTGGTGCCTCAAGATGGTAGGTAATATTATTTCTTTTCTTTTTTTTTTTTTTAAGATTTTATTTATTTATTTGACAGAGAGATCATAAGTAGGCAGAGAGGCAGGCAGAGAGAGAGGAGGAAGCAGGCTCCCCACCGAGCAGAGAGCCCGATGTGGGCCTTGATCCCAGGACCCTGAGATCATGACCTGAGCAGAAGGCAGAGGCTTTAACCCACTGAGCCACCCAGGCGCCCAGTAATATCATTTCTATACCCTTGAGGTTGCTTCAGAAGCCACAGGGCTGCTCAGCCTGCCTTCCTTCTGTATCTCCCCAACCCACTCCTCCCCCATCTCCAGGAACTTGCTGTGGACCCTGGGGTTATACTGGGAGAGGCCATGATCTAATTAGGGGCAATTCTTCCTTCCTCCCTCCTTCTTTCTGACTTCCCATCCTCTTTCCCTCCTCCCCCTTCCTTTTATCTAGAGCACCCTTTGTTTGCCATTTACCATTCTAGATATTGAAGCTGTGGCTATCAGTAAAACAAAGTCCTGCCCTCAAGGAGTTTATAGTCTAATGGAGAGGTGTTGGGGAGGAGGTGGGAAGAGAGACAATTAGCCAGGAAAGATAATTTAAGTCACATAAGTTACCTTAAAAGAGTTAAAAATAGGGGCGCCTGGGTGGCTCAGTTGGTTAAGCGACTGCCTTCGGCTCAGGTCATGATCCTGGAGACCCGGAATCGAGCCCCACATCGGGCTGTCTGCCTGGCGGGAAGCCTGCTTCTCCCTCTCTCACTCCCTCTGCTGTGTTCCCTCTCCAGCTGTGTTTCTCTCTGTCAAATAAATAAATAAAATATTTTTTTTAAAAAAAGAGTTAAAAATAGTAGTAAGAGCAATGAAAAAATACACCATGGACATGAAATACAGAATGACAGGTAGTGGCCGCAGAAAGGCCTCGGCCTGACAGCATGCTCAGGGAGGGCTTCTGTGACAAAGCGACACTGAGTGATAAGGAGGAACCAGTCATGCCACAAGCTGGGGGGAGGAGTTCCAGGAAGGAGGAATAGCAAGAGCAGAGGCTCTGGGATGGAAGCAGGTCCGCCATGTTTGAAGGACCGTGTGAAGACCCGGGTGACGGCATCATATGTAATCAGTGAGGGAGACAGATGTTTGAGATACAGTTGGAGAAGTAGACAGGCTACAGCGAGGAGTTCAGACTTTATTTGGCATGAAAACAAAGTCACTTGAGGGGGACGTAACACAGGTTTGAGTTCTTACAAGACTCCTCTAATGGCTGTGTGGAGAGGCTGTGGGCGTGTCTCGGTCCCTTTGAGTTGTAGAACAAAAATACCATAGCTGGGGGAGCTTAAACAAGAAACCTTTACTTCTCTCAGTTCTGAAAACTGGCGAGTCTGAGATCAAGGTGTCCTCTACGTATTTGTTGTCTCCTGAGAGCCAACTTTCTGGTTCCTAGGTGGGCATTTTTTGCTGCGGTCTCACATGGTGGAAGGGGCAGAGGGGCTCTCCAGGGTCTTGTATAATAGCCCTAAACCCATTCAGGAGGGTTCCACCTGATCACCTTCCAAAGGCCCCACCTCCTAACACCATCCCATGGGGATTGGGCTCCAGCATATGAATCTGCAGGTTGCAAATGCCTGATTTGTAGCTGGACGGGAGACAGAGGCAAGGAGATAAGGTGGGAGACTTCCACAGTCTTTCAGATGAGAGAGGATGGCAGTTCAAAAACAAAACAAGAGATTAGGGAAGCCAGGGGAGCAAATTTGAGGTGTATTTGGTGATACTGTATCCGTTAAGGCAATGTCAGCTACTGCACGAGTTGACCCCAAAAGCCTGGAGGCTTTTCACATAAAGTCCAAACAGGTGTTCTAGAAGAGCCAGTGGCTGTCCTGCAAGGGGTGACCAGGAATCCAGGATCTCAGTCTTGTGGCTCTGCCACCCCCAGGACCTCAGAATTCTTTGCAGGATCCTCTTCATCCAGCAGATGGAGAAAGAGAGCATGGAGAGGACGCACATGTTTCTCTCCGCCCTGGCCTAAGCGCAGATCACTTCCCCTTAATCCCATTGGTGAGAACCAGTCACATGACCTCACCTAATGCTGGGGAACTTAGAAATTCAGTAGCCCTGTGGGCAGCCACTTCCGGGCAGCAGTTCAACTCTGTGGGAAAGGACCTCAGATCCTCAGTGTCCAATTGGCCATTTTTGTCATGATAGAGTTGGCAAATTTTCTGGTAGATTGCACATAGGATTTGAAAGAAAATTAGTCCCCCAGGATGACACCATGGCTTTCGGCCTGAGCAAAGATAGAGGTGGTCATTAACTGAAATGGTAAATGGGGGGAGGAGGAGGAAGAGATTTATACTAGAGGCAGGACATATCAAAAGACCCGTTTTGGTCATATGAAATAAGAGCAGCCTATGACACTTCCAAAAGGAAATATTGAAAAGGCAGTTGGTTATAAGTCAGGACTGCAAAGGAAGGGTCAAGATTGAAGATTTAAATGTTGCATTCCCTTTAGCCAGGGCTTCTGATGCCCACACCTCCTTTTTTTTTTTTTTTTTTAAATATTTTATTTATTTATTTGACAGAGAGAAACACAGCGAGAGAGGGAACACACGCAGGGGGAATGAGAGAGGGAGAAGCAGGCCTCCCGCCGAGCAGGGAGCCCGATGTGGGGCTCGATCCCGGGTCTCCGGAATCATGACCTGAGCCGAAGGCAGTTGCTTAACCAACTGAGCCACCCAGGCTCCCCCTCACACCTCCTTTTACAGCTATGGGCCCCTCTTTACTCTTGATCCTCAATAAATTACCTCCATCTGCATAATTTTACCCCTCCTTAGAGATAATGTTTGTAGTTCTATAACCCATGAAATGATAACTTAAGTATTACATGTATTCACTCATTCAGCACAATTTATTGAGTGTCTACTATGTGCTGGGCACTGGTGGTTAGTAAATACTGTCTACCCCATGAAGATGCCATTCTAGCAGGAGCAGGTGATAAATTAAGAAGTATACTGGGTGTCAGCTACCCTAGAGAATAACAGGGTGGAGTAAATGAGAAAATACCAGGGAAGTCAGGCGTTGGAGTTACTAGAAGCAGGAAGACTTCTTCTTTTTTTTTTTTTTTAGATTTTATTTACTTATTTGACAGAGAGAAACACAGCCAGAGAGGGAACACAAGCAGAGGGACTGAGAGAGGGAGAAGCAGGCTTCCCGCCGAGCAGGAAGCCCAATGTGGGGCTCAATCCCGGGTCTCCAGGATCATGACCTGAGCTGAAAGCAGAGGAAGATTTCTATAACAAGGAGCACTTGAGCAGAAACCTGAAGAAGGTTGAGAGTTTATGCAAACAGAAACACAGATGCAGGGCCTCAATCAGATAGAACGGTTATCCAGATAACCCAATATTTGCTTATACCAATTTTGTGTCTATATGTCTCTGTGCCTACACAGGGGAAGTGTGTGCCAGGAAAGAACAAAGCAAGTGCAAAGGTCCAGTGGCAGAACACTACCTGGCACGTTCCAAAACCAGCCATAAGGCTAGTAGGTCTGGAGTAGGTGGGAATGGGGAAGAGTGATAGAGGATGAGGTCAGAGAGGTAGGGGGTGGGCAGGTCATGCGGTAGCCAAAACAGATTTTTTCCTCAACATCTTCATGTAACTGGAGAAGGAGGGAGAAAAACAAACGTATTTCCTGGTGCAGAAATCTTTGCAAAGAAAGCAGTGCACAATCAATAATTTCCTGAGCAATTCCCAAAATGAAACACTTTCAAAGTGGAGGATTTGCAACCAAAATAAGAAAGAGTAACAGTTTCACAACATGGAGCACAGAATGCACAATATTTCCTCTTGCAGCAGGTTTTCTTCACAGTTAATAGCTGCCACATGTGAAGGCCGCTCGGAAGGGAAACATTTTTAGCAAGCGCCATCAGAGACCCTCGGCACACACTTCCCATCCCTCATGCTCCAAGCAAGACCACTTGGGTGATTAGCTCAGGAGAATGGGAACCTTAAAATGCTACAATGATAAATACTTTGTTTTTTGAATCTCAACTCCAGAAACTGAGCCAGAGGCCTTTTATTAGCTGGTTTATAGAACTTTAAAAGAAGCTGGTATAAGTGGGGGAAAAAATCGTTTCTCAGGCCTATTAAATTACCTCGTGTGGTTCTCTCTTGATCTGCCCTCTGTGGTTAGAGCCATGAAACAGAAGAACCAGCAGTGGAGTCTAGGCCTTTCGAAGCTGCTCTCATCACTGTGGGACTCATCAGACAGTGCTCAGCAATGACTGCAAACATGTGAGCAGGGCTGTGCAGGTGATGCCCATGAGATTATCTTAGTTAATGTTGACATCCCTGAAACCAGTCCCATTTTCTCTGTTCTATAGGAAAGTAAATTGTGAATATCAATGAGGTTTTGGCTCCCCAGCATCTAGAGGTCCCTCCTATTTGGGAGAAATTCCTCATTGGCTACGTTTACAGAAGCCAAAGGGTGTCCCACGGCCCCTCTGTGGCAGCCAGGAGGTGGGCAAATGGTCTAGGCTCAGCCAACTGTATGTTCCTGCCCAGGATTTTGATCGTGGCAGTGTCAAGAGTCCTGGAATAGGGGCGCCTGAGTGGCTCAGTTGGTTAAGCGACTGCCTTCGGCTCAGGTCATGATCCTGGAGACCCCGGATCAAGTCCCACATCGGGATTCCTGCTCGGCAGGAAGCCTGCTTCTCCCTCTCTCAGTCCCCCTGCTTGTGTTCCCTCTCTCGCTGTGTTTCTCTCGTCAAATAAACAAATAAAATCTTAAAAAAGAAAAAAAAAAGAGTCCTGGAATAGTAATGACTGGGCCAAAGCAGGGAATCGGGTGCTGGGAGAGTGAGAGCTGCTTTCAGGGAAGCCCTGACCACCCTCTCCAGCTCTGACCATTTTCTGAGTCTGGTTCTCTAGCCTTCCCACTTGTTTTTCAGACACCCAATCCCTATTCACTAAACTCTGTTTCTGCTTATGTTACCAGAGACCATTTCTGTTCACTGTAACCCAGGGCCCTGGCTTAACACTAAGTAATTTGCAGACCCCTAAAAAAGAACAAAAATTCTGGACTCCCAGAGTTGATGTACATTATTCTTGTTCTCATGTCACTTCAATATGTATAAGCTCCTTAGAGGCTTATAGCTCGCTCTTAAGCAACATTAGCAAGGTAAATAAAGCAATGCCACAAAATTACCAATGTTGACGTTACGGCATTGACCTAATATGACAGATGGAGCTTTATGTAGCTGTTAATAATATGAATGTGAAACTGACTGATATGGGCTCATGTGTTTTCATTTTATTACTACCATGGGCCACTTGGTAACTTAACTCTTCTACCTCTTTTTTCCATTCAAACCTTTGTGTACACTTTATACAGCTGATCTTGAGGTCATTTGCTCTTTACCTTGCATGGGTACACCATCCATTAAGGAAGACTAATGATGTTCTTTGGGTCTTTGGGCTGGGACCATTAAAATTGTTCCACTTGACTCGAATTCCATTGCAAACATAACGCAAGGGCTCAATCAGCTGCAAGCGTCATCCAGATAGCCCAACATTTGCTTATATCAATTTTTTTAAAGGTTAACATCTTTATGTTAACTAGTATTCTAAATTAAGAATACTAAATTTAGGGGCGCCTGGGTGGCTCAGTTGGTTAAGCAACTGCCTTCGGCTCAGGTCATGATCCCGGAGACCTAGGATTGAGCCCCGCATCGGGCTCCCTGCTCAGCTGGAAGCCTGCTTCTCCCTCTCTCCCTCCCCCTGCTTGTGTTCCCTCTCTGGCTGTGTTTCTCTCTGTCAAATAAATAAAATCTTTAAAAAAAAAAAAAGAATACTAAATTTTAAAAAATTCTCCTATAAAACTCATAAATTCTTAAAAATATATTTGTAGGGGCACCTGGGTGGCTCAGTTGGTTGGGTGGCTGCCTTCGACTCAGGTCATGATCCTAGAGAACTGGGATCGAGTCCCACATCGGGCTCCCTGCTAGGCGGGAAGCCTGCTTCTCCCTCTCTTTCTCCCCCTGCTTGTGTTCCCTCTCTGGCTGTGTTTCTCTCTGCCAAATAAATAAAATCTTAAAAAAAAAAACAATATATTTGTAAACCTCAGTTTCAGAAATCGTGGCAATGTAGTTAAGGAGCATAAGCTTTTTTTTTTTTTTTTTTTTTTTTTGAAAGAAGTGCGAGCTTTGGAGTTAAAGGGAAAAAAAATCTGGTTTCTGGTTTTGAATCCTAACCCCATCCTTTAATAGTCTTGAAATGGTGAGCAAATTGTAATCTAAACCTTAATCTTCTTACCTGTAAAATGGAACAATAATATCTTTCAGGACTTGGATTAAACAAGATGATTGTGTAACTATAATAAATGGTAGTAATTATTGTTATAGATGTCCTAATTGACATTCTAATTGGTAACATAGTTGCCCCAGTTCATACAACCAGTTGGTCCCAGAGACTGACCTGGAACCCAGAACCCCTCAACACCTCATATTTTGTTTTTAAAGCAACTGTGATGGGCAAGGTGAGGCCCCTAGGGGCAGCCGCTTACCTTGTAGGGCTGAGCTCCTAGGGGGCTGCTGTGTCTGGGAGATTTACACTTCACAGGAAATTACTTATTCCAGTTTAATTTCATGGATGGTCATTTCAAAAAACACATGGTCACATTACTTCCCTACTTGGAAACTATCCATCTTCTATTCCTTATACCTATGGTTCTCCAAATAGGGTCTCCTGATTAGCAGAGACTTGTTAGAAATGTGAATGCAAATTCTCAGGCCCAATCCCAGACATAGTACAGTAACTCTGGTGGTGAGGCCCAGTATTCGTGTTTCACTGAGTCCCTAGGATGATCTTGAAACATGCTAAAGTTTAAAAACTGCTGCATGACGGGGCTCCTGGGTGGCTCAGATGGTTAAGTGACTGTCTTCGGCTCAGGTCATGATCCCGGAGACCCAGGATCGAGCCCCACGTCGGGCCCCCTGCTCGGCGGGGAAGCCTGCTTCTCCCTCTCTCACTCCCCTTGCTTGTGTTCCCTCTCTGGCTGTGTTTCTCTCTGTCAAATAAATAAATAAATAAATAGATAGATAGATAGATAGATAGATAAATGACTGAATAAATAAATAAATAAATAAATAAATAAATAAATAAATAAATAATAACCAACCTGCTGCGTGATAGGACCAAGCCCTTAGCAGGGCATTGAATGCTAAGTTGCTTCCTGTGCCTGTCCCAGGCTACTCTTCTAGCCTCTTCTCCTAACACTCCTGGAAACACCTTATGCTCCAGAACCATCAGACTTTACTTTCTGTCTTACACAGGACAGGCCCTCTTATTCCTTGGTACAGGCAGTGCAGTTCCCTCTACTAGGCATTTCTTCAAAAAGTCTCCTCCTCAGTGAAGCTTTCCCTTATTGCTTCAAAGCTATACCCAGTTGTATTGTCTCTCACTAGTTACTGAGACTGCTAGTCACCAATCATGATCCACATTCTCCCTGCCCCAACAAGAGAATGTTGATCTCCTAGCTCCTTTGCAAGACAGGAGCAGTCAATGAGCTGCAGATGGAAGCCGATGGGTTTGGGGAGTGCTTGATGAGTCAGCTGGCAGGTACTCTGCTGCTCTCCCTTCCTTTTTTTTTTTTTTTTTTTAAGATTTTATTTATTTATTTGACAGAGAGAGAAAGATCACAAGGATCACAAGTAGGTCGAGAGGCAGGCAGAGAGAGAGCAGGAAGCAGGCTCCCCGCTGAGCAGAGAGCCTGATGTGGGACTCGATCCCAGGACCCTGGGATCATGTCCTGAGCCGAAGGCAGAGGCTTTAACTCACTGAGCCACCCAGGCGCCCTCACCCTTCCTCCTTAAATGAGCCAAGCTGCATTGCCAACCTTGCAACCATGGGTAAGCTTGAGGCTGGGGGACCATGCTAAGGATGGCAGAGAAAAAAAAGATAGCAGGAGCCTGGGACATTGGTGACTTTGTGAGGCCACTTCACCATTTCTGGACCTTTGTCCCCTGACTTTAGGTTACATGATATTCAAATAAATCATTTTTTCCCCTTTTTTTCTTTTCTTTCTTCCTTTCCTCTTTCTTTCTTTCGTCCTTCCTTTTTTTTTTTTTTAAAGATTTTATTTATTTATTTGACAGAGAGATCACAAGTAGGCAGAGAAGCAGGCAGAGAGAGAGGAGGAAGCAGGTTCCCTGCCCAGGAGAGAGCCCAATGTGGGCCTCGATCCCGGGACCCTGAGATCATGACCTGAGCCGAAGGCAGAGGCTTTAACCCACTGAACCATCCAGGCGCCCTCTTTCTTTTTTTCTTTCCTTTCTTTTTTCTTTTCTTTTCTTTCTTTCTTTCTTTCTTTCTTTCTTTCTTTCTTTCTTTCTTTCCTTCCTTCCTTCCTTCCTTCCTTCTGTCCTTTCTTCTTCCTTTCTTCTTTCTTTCTTCTTTCTTTCTCTCTTTCTTTCTATAAATTCCTTTCTCATTGGAGCCAACCCCGCCCACCCACCCCCAGAATCTAACAGCACAGTGTCTCAAAGGCAGGACTGGCTTTTACTCATGGCTGAATCTGTGTGCCTGGCACAGAGCCTAGCAGATGCTTAATAAATGCTTGAGAAAGGAATGGGAGAACAAACCGTTATTATTTATGTTGCAGGAGAAATCAGAGTTTGCACATCAGGCCTAAAATTGCCTTCTTGGAAACTCTGGGAAACCACATCAGGTTAAAAATAAAGACAGATCTTTTAAATTTTATTTTAAATTAAAATGTCACAGTTGTAACTGAAACCAGGATAACATTACCCTACCACTGGACAGAAAATAGGTGCTAAATGAAGACATGTGTCACTCTTGCTTAAAATCCCTTGGTCGTTTCCCGTTGTTCTTAAAGTCTTAAGTTCCTAACATTTTCTGTTTTTTCACTTTTTAAAAAATTTTTTATAGTGATAACAGTACACTTATATGTAGTTGTAATAAGTAATAGAGATCCCACGTACCCTTTGTCCAGTTTTTTCCAACGCAAACTGTAGTACAGCATTATAACCAGAAAATTGACATTGATACAATTCACCAATCTGATTCGGTTCCCAGTCTTTGCTTGTATTCATTTGTGTGTGTGTGTGTGTGTGTGTGTGTGTGTGTGTTTAATTCTTCAGCATTTTATCATGTGTAGGTATCCACATATCCACCTCCATGGTAAAGACACAGAATATTTCTATCACCACAAGGATCCTCTGCATTGCTCTTTTATACTCACACTTACCTCCCTCCTGCTGTGCCTTCCCTCCGGATCCCTGACCCCTGGCCACTGCCAATCTAGTCTCCATTTCTAAAATTTGTCATTTAAAAGTGTTCCCATAAATGGAATGACACAGTATGCCACCTTTTGGGATTGGCTTCTCTCCCTTGGCGTAAATCCCTGGAGACCCATGCAAGTTGCTGTGTGTATCAATCTTTCCATTCCTTTCACTGCTGAGTAATTACTGCTCAGTGGTATGGATGGACCACAGTTTGTTGAGCCACTGGCCTGTTGGAGGACCTCTGGGCTATTTCCACATTTGGGCAATCACAAATAAAGATGCCTGGGAACATTCATGTACAGGTTTTTATAGGAACATGTCCACTAATTTTTGAACCCCTTCCTATGATTGAAGTATTCCCTCCCTTATGAGCCCTGCCTACTGAAGACAGAAGTCAGAAAAACTCTTTCTCCCAATTTGCATCCAGGGCACATAGGCTCTGCCCACCAGACATAGCCGTGTGAGAATTTGCTCACATAGGAGCTGTGTGAGGAAGCAGGTACTCCAGAGAATCCATTTTCAGACCAGGACAAGTGAAGAGGGTAACAGTTATGAAGCTCTGGGTGTCCACATCACAGCAGTCAGTGAGCTTCGGTAACTACACCAGTGAGGGGCAGGGGACCGTGGTGTCTTCAGTGAAAGTCCTGTGAGTGGTTTGGATATTGTTTTTGGTCCCGTGGCTTCCCAGTCCCATTCTATAACCCTCGTAGTGAGGTGAACTCTCTAATATTCTTTTCCAAATTTATTTTCTTATTTTCTTAAATAAGTTTGGGTAGATTCTGTTGTCTGCAACTAAGAACCCAACCAACCTCCTCCCTTGCCTCATTTCTAGCTGCTCCCTGTACGCGATGCTCCAGCTATCCTACACTCCTTCCAGTTTCCCAAATATACCTCACTGACTTCATATACTTTCCCATTATGGCACTTCTCATATTGTATTAACGTCGTTCACTTCTCTGGCCATTTTCAGAACTCTGAATGGACTGCCAGCTTCTGTCATACTTCTACTGCCCTTAAGACACTCTCAACAAATAATTCGAATGATTGCTTATCTTTATCTTTTTTGTTGTTGTTTGTTTAAAGATTTTATTTATTTATTTGACAGAGAGAAACACAGCCAGAGAGGGAACACAAGCAGGGGGAGTGAGAGAGGGAGAAGCAGGCTTACCGCCGAGCAAGGAGCCCAATGTGGGGCTTGATCCCGGGACTCTGGGATCATGACCTGAGCCGAAGGCAGTTGTTTAACCAACTGAGCCACCCAGGCGCCCCTTATCTTTATCTTTGATATAAGAATAATGATATAAGAATGATATAAGAATAATGCCTGTGACCAGCAGTACTATGATGGTCACTTTGCCACTCTGAACTGAAGTTTCATAATCTATAAAATGGAGTGACATTGCTAAGAGAAGGACGATATAAAACAACAACAAAACACCCTGATGGAAAAACAGGCAAGGCGCTTGAATAAATATCTTTCTAAAGAAGATATATAAATGGCCAATAATTACATGAAAAGATGTTCAACATCACTAATAATTAAGGCGATGCAAATCAAGACCACACTCAGTAGGATGGCTGCTACCAAAAAAATCTAGAAAACCAACTGTTGGTAAATATGTGGAGAAACTGAAATCCTTGTGCACTGTTGATGGGAAAGTGAAGTGGTACAGCCACCCTGGAAAACAGTATGGCAGTTCCTCAAAAAATTTAAAATGAAACTACCATATGATCCAAAGATTCCACCTTTGGGACTATATCCTTCCAAAATTGAAAGCAGAGCCTCGAAAAGATGTTTGTACACCCATGTTTATATCAGTAATATTCACAATAGCTAAAAGGTGGCAGGAAGCAATCTAAGTGTCCATGACAGATAAATGGATAAGCACAATGTGATTTATGCACATGATGGAATATTATTCAGACTTAAAAAGGAAGGAAATTCTAACACAGGCTACATGGATGAAACCTCAGGATGCTGTGCTAAGTGAAATAAACCAGTCACAGAAAGACAAATGCTGTATGATTTCACTTATATGAGGTAGTTAGGGTAGTCAAATTCATAGAGATGGAAAGTAGAATCCTGGTTGCCAGAGAATGGAAGTTATTGTTGAATGAATATGGAGTTTCAGTTTTGCAAGATGAAAAGTGTTCTGAGGATGGGTGGTGGGGCTGTTTGCACACCAATGCGAGTGTAGTGAATGTGCCAATGAACGTTATACTTTGAAGTGGTTAAGAGGTAAATTTAATGCTATGTGTGTTTTTTATAAAGATTTTATTTATTTATTTAGATGGACAGTGCGTGTGCAAGTAGGGAGAGGCAGAGAATTTTTTTTCTTTAAGATTTTTTATTTATTTGAGATAGAGAGCGAGCAAAAGAGCAGGCACAAGGGGAGGGGAAAGGGCAGCAGGAAAGGGAGAAGCAGGCTTCCCACTAAGCAGGAAGCCTGAGGCAGAGCTCGATTCCAGGACCATGAGAGCATGATCTGAGCCGAAGGCAGACACTTAACCGACTGAGACACCCAAGCACCTGGAAGTAAGAGTATCTTCAGCAGACTCCATGGTGAGTAAGGAGCCCAATGCAAGCCTCAACCTCACAACCTGGAGAGCATGACCTGAGCTGAAATCAAGAGTCAGATGCTTAACTGACTGAGCTACCTAGGTGCTCCTGTTATGTGTATTTTTTTTTTAAGATTTATTTATTTGACAGAGAGAAACACAGCTAGAGAGGGAACTCAAAAAGGGGGAGTGAGAGAGGGAGAAGCAGGCTTCCCACTGAGCAGGGAGCCTGATGCAGGGTTAGATCCAGGACTATGGGATCATAACCTGAGCCAAAGGCAGATGCTTAACCGACTGAGACACCCATTCGCCCCTCCAAAAGAGACTTTTGCTCAGGAGCCTGTGCAAGCATCTTCTGGATGTCGTTGGCTGCAGTCCGGTCATATGTTGAGCCCTGAATCGAACGCTGTGGGAGGCAAGCACATTACTGTGACCAGTAAGCTCTTGCTCTGCTGGGGTTAGACCTATCAAATGACATGGTCAAGACAGGGGACAATTAATTCCCCAAAGGACAGTCGGGGCAGCATTGGTAGGTAGAGTCTGAAAGGCAATCAGCATTTCCTCCTGAGCAGCTTCCTCTGCACTCTGAACTGACCAGCTCAACCCTACAGAACATTAAGTCTGGACATTGTTCAGTCCTTAGCTCACTGAAACTCCCTATAGCCTTTGCCTTGAAATTCCTCACCTTAAAAGTTCTCAACCTTGGCTGTCATCTGAGGACATCAAAGTGGAGAATTTTACACTTATCAGTGCTCATGGGTTCAAAATCTGTGGGTATGAGGTTAGCGCAGGGGACAGGCATCTCTACATTGACTTTGAGAATCGCTGTTCTAGGCTGCTGTAGCATCCCCCACTCCTGGTCCATTCATTCATTTTCCAGATATTTACTGAGTGTGTACTACACATATCAGACACTCAGGTGGGTCCTGAGCACATACAGATGAACAAGGCAGACAAGCTCACTGTCCTTAAGGAGCTTAATTTTCGTGGGGAAGATGGAGAGAGGCAAATGAACAAGTAAATGTTCCAAAGAGGTTAGATAATGCTATGAGCTGTAAAGGAAGTAAATCAAGAGGAAGGGAGAGGATGATCAAAATGGCTGCTCTGCATTAGTCATAGTAGCCCAGCTGTGGAGACAACCAAGATGTCTATCGATGGATGGATGAATAAAGAAAATGTGGTATATAAACAATGGACTTTTCTACACTCTTAAAAAAGGAGGGGCACCTGAGTGGCTCAGTCAATTAAGAGCATCTGACTCTTGGTTTCAACTCAAGCCATGATCTCAGGGTGGTGAGATTAAGCCCCGTGCCAGCCTCCCTGGTCAGTGCAGAGTCTGCTTAAGATTCTCTCTCCCTCTCCCTCTACCCCTTGCCCTGCTTGCCTGCACACTCTCTCTCTAAATAAATAGATAAATCTTGAAGAAAAAGAAGGAGGAGGAGGAGGAGAAAGAGGAAGAGGAGAAGGAGGAAGAGGAGGAGGAGAGGGACGGGAAGGGGGAGGAGGGGAGGAGGAAATTCTGCCATTTGTGCTAACATGGACGGACCTAGAGGACACCATAATAAGTGAAATAAACCAAACATAAGAAGACAAATGCTGCATGGCTCCACAGATGTGGGGAATCAAAAATAGTCAAACTTATAGGAGAGAATAGAATGGCAGTTGCCAGGGGCTGGGAGAGGAAGAAATGGCTGAAGTGATAGTCAAAGAGTACAAAGTTTCACTTATGCAAGATCAATAATTTCCGGAGATCTACTGTGCAGCACAGTGCCTAAAGCTAACAATACTATATTGTATACCTAAAGTTTGCTAAAAGGATAGATCTTATGTTAAGTGTTCTTACCACAAACAAACAAAAATAATAATAATAAAGGGAGGCAGAGGAAGCTTTGGGAGGTGATGAATCCCTTTATGACTTTGATAGTGGTGATGGTCACAGGTGTATACTTATTATCCCAAACTCATTGAGTTGTATACATTAAATCTGTACAGCTTTTTACACGTCAATCACACCTTAGTAAAATGACTTAAAAAACAAAAAGACCCTGGAAAATGATGGATGTCAGAAGGAACAGACCTAAAACAGGATGGCATTTATTGCACCCAAGGAAAGAGGAAGGTCATGTGTCTTATCTGAGTGAGGAAGGGCAAAAGACAAGGAGGTAAGTGGGCAGGGCAGTAGCTTGCTGGGCTCTGTAAGCAGCAGTTAAGGAATTCAGATTTATTCTCAATGCATTGGGAAGCCCCATGTTGTCCTCATATGTCTCTTGTATGTCTCTGTGACTCTTTGTGAGCTGCTTTTTCTCTACCTGAACCTTAAGTGTTACTGCTCTCCCAGCTTCTTTCCTTGGCTCCTTGCTCTTCTCATTCTACCTGGGTGGGTGGGGAAGTGGGGGTCCTTGATTGCTCTTAGTTGACAATTGAGACCTTTCTCCAGGGCTTTGGATTCATGTATCGAACACAGCCTGGGCCCTCCATCTGTCTGTTCCACAGTCTCCTCAAACTTGTGCAAAGTTTCTGCTTCTGCTTCTCCTACAGCTTCTGCTTCCATCCATTCCATGTGCTATCTCTCCAGCTCAGGTAATAACACTACCTGCTACCCATAGATCCAACCTAGAAACATTGAGTGTCACTGTGAGTCCCTCCCTCTCCCTCACCTTGTACAGCCAATCAATTACCAATATTTTTAAAAGCTCCAAAATATTTTCAAATCTCTTTTCTTCACTATCTTGCCTAATCTAGATGATAGTGCTAAACCAGATGACCACAGCTCTTCCACAGGTGGCTCCAAAAGCCCCATAATGAGTTCCTCTCCCCCTGGGTCCTGTTCCCATCAAATGTGCTCATCACACTGACCAGCAGGGTGAACCTGCTAACACCTCAGTCTGCCCATGATGCAACTGGGGAAGTCTGACTGCTCGTGGGGTGGTGGGATCCACTTTTTCTTCCTTCCTTCCCCACACTGTTCTTCCAGGTCTTGGCAAATGCCCTGGCTGAGTAACTAAAGGCAGTCTTGGGAACTGGATTAAAGGCAGAGAAAGGATTAGAGGAAGCATAACAGTGCATGGGTGTAGGAGATAGGCAGAGGGGGCCACTCTCAGTTTTGTGCAGAGTCTGGAACTTGCAAATGCTTGCTGACACAACATATAACTTCTAGGCCCCTCACTGCCCTGTCCCAAGGATCCAGGCAGAAACTAGGAAGAGTGAGCTCCTGGGGAGGGAATGCAAAAGAGCTAAGGGATTGCAAGAGCGTGAAGGGATGGCGTGGGGGTCCAAGCACCCATGTCAGAGGTCGTATTCCAGTGCAGGAATTGAGAAAAGGAACTGAGATGAGAAGCAGCTGTGAGCAACTCTGAGCACTCTACCAACAGTCAGGTGGGAATGTTCAGCTTGAACTTGAAGACCAGGACCATTTCCTGTGCACTTACAACCAATGTTTACTCAGTGGCCAATGCTAAGGCTGCTTGATGATGTACCTCTCTTGTCACTGTGTAGAGGTCTCAGTACTGGAAAAGACCCTCACCACCAGCTCTCCTCCCATGTGCCTCTCCCACCTCACCTCTCACCTTCCCCAGATGGACTTCTCCGGTTCTGTAAAGATCTGATCGCTCATGCTTCTCAAATACACCGCACTGTTTCTATTACCTGCAACAATTTCACCTCAAAAAAACACACTCCCCTGCCCATCTCGTCACTACTGTGTAATCGTCCTTACAACAGACATCAGATATTTGAGTATCTTATAATAGGGAGAAAAGCTGTGTTTGGGCATCAGCCAGTCCAGAATTAGAACTCCAGCTTTACTGTTTACTCACTGAGATCTCAGCAATCATTGGATCTATCTTATTATCAGTAAAAATAGAGTGATAGTTCCTTTCTTGCACATCTTTCTGGGGCTCAAGGGGACTTATATAAAGTGCCTGGCACATAGTAGGTACTCAGTAAACGTTGGCTCTAATTCCAGAGTCATTGAACAGCTGTTGCTCGTAGGATGATAACATTGACTTTCCCGTCTTCCTTAACTTCTCTTTACTGGTTAGCTGGAAAGCAATTCTCAGTTATTATATATTATGAGTGATGCATTTTCCATGCAGAATAATAGGCAGGAGCCATCATTACTGGGTGTCCACGCTGTGCCTGGCCTTCACTAGATGTTCTCCAGATAGTCTCTTGGTTAATATTCACAGTGATTCTCAGGGGGCTCGTAGTATTAACCACTATCCTCTACATGACCAACTTGAAGCTCTGAGAAGTTAAATAATTACCCTGAAGTCACACAGCCAGTAATTGATAGATCCAAGATAAAAATCCAGTCTTCTGATTTCCCCAGCTCATGTTCTTTCAAATAGACTATACTTCCTCTCATGAAATATAATAATAGTAATAGAAATGGCTAAACATGGGGCACCTGGGTGGCTCAGTCATTAAGCGTCGGCCTTCGGCTTTCGTCATGATCCGGGAGTCCTGGGATCAAGCCCCCCATTGGGATCCCTACTCGACAGGAAGCCTGCTTCTCCCTCTCTCACTCCCCCTGCTTGTGTTCTCTTTCTAGCTGTGTTTCTCTCTGTCAAATAAATACAATCTTAAAAAAAAAAAAGGGGGTGCCTGGGTGGCTCAGTTGGTTGAGCAACTGCCTTCGGCTCAGGTCATGATCCCAGAGACCCAGGATCGAGTCCCACATCGGGCTCCCTGTTCGGCGGGAAGCCTGCTTCTCCCTCTCTCACTCCCCCTGTTTGTGTTCCCTCTCTGGCTGTGTTTCTCTCTGTCAAAGAAAAAAAATCTTAAAAAAAAAAACAACAAAAGAAAATAAATGGCCAAACATTTAGGGATGACCTACATGCCAGGAACTATGATAGCTCAGTATATGTATCAGTTTAATCAACCTTGGCAAGCCTCCTACAGAGTAGTTACTGTTACTATTCCACTTCACAGAGAAGTGAAGCATCAAGAGGTCAAAATAATCTCAAAGCGGAGTCTGTGTGTATATATAGGATGTCATAGAGCACTGCGACTTCAATCTATCTTCTTTCCTCAATGAGCATAAGATCCATGATCAAACAGGAGAGGGAAAGTGGGAGAGTTTTACAAACAATGAAGGTGCAGTGAGGGAACATTCTGAGTGTACACGGCGTTCTGAATCCCGGAGCTCCAAGTGTGCAGCGGAGGCCACCACCCCAGAGGGCCAGGCTAGATCCTGAGGTCACGGGGAGAGGGAAGGAACCCGGAGACTGGAGTTTGTCACCCATCTCTGGAGACTTCCAGCCTTACGAAGATGATTAGCAGCCCAAGACAGCAAGGACGGCCCCTTCTAACCAGCAAACAGAGCTGACAACTTGCATGATCCCTTGGGAGTGTGTCACCATGATGTCACCTTGTTTATTCCCCACATGGGAATCGGCCCCCACTGGGGTTTGATTAACTGCCTGCTCCAGGCAGCAAAATGACAACGTTTTTAACTCATTCTTCAGACCATCAGGAGCTCTCCATCTAAAAGTCACTCAGAAGTAAATCACAGGGTTGTTTAATCTTTGCTCTGATTCTGCGATTTAGAAGCAATTCTATGTCACTTCCCTTCAATCACTGGGCATGTCAGCACTTAAGTATAGTGTGAAAATCACTCATGCAGAGAACATGTACTTGCTGAGAGTGCCTTACATGTCTGTTCCCTGAGTAGATGCTCAGGATGTGGTAGTAGACAAGAATCGTACAGCCCCAGTTGGTTAGGGACTGAGTGTAGTTGGGAAGGGGGCTATTTAAGAAGCAACCAGTTTATTAGTGTTTATTAAGGGCAGTGTACAGAGAGCCATGGGAACACATAACAAAGGTCTCAACTTGGTCTTAGGAGGGAAGAAGATGCTTCTTTGCAGAGTTGGTATCTAACTGAGGGCTGGGGCTCGAGTAGGAGTGAGGCCTGTACAAGAAGGAAAGAAAAGCATTATGAAGGCCGGGAACAGCAAAGTCGAAGTTGCCAGCAGGGGAGAGAGCAAGAGGGAAAGCGCAATTTAGAGGCAGGATAGGTTGGTGGGACAGACCATGCAGGACTCTCTCAGTCAGGTTAAGATGTGAAGGGTTCCAGGGGCTCCGGATGGCTCGGTTGGTTAGGCATTGGACTCTTGATTTCGGCTCTGGTCACAATCACAAGGTGGTGAGAAGAACCCGGCCTGAAGCCTTGAGTGCACTAGGACAGGAAGACATGGATTCAGATTCCCCTGACTACCTCTTGGAAAATTTGATGGACTTAAGATTAAAATTTTGGAGTCTCAGTTTCCTCATTGCCACATCGGGATAAAAATAGCTGACTTCCAGACTTGGTGTGTGCATCAGTGAGAACATGCGTGGAAAACAAGTACAGTTCAAGCTCAAACAAGTACAGTACAACAAGCTCAATAAAAATGCCTTCCTTCAACCCTGCCCCAGCTCCTCCACCTTCCAGGCTGAAGAATCTAGGTGAAAACCAAGGCCTCTTGTCTAGAACACTGAAGAATACAGACCTATTCATCCCCCCATCCCAGGTGCCTTGCACAAAGTCTGGTACAAACTAGGTGCTTAGGGGACGCCTGGTGGCTCAGTTGGTTAAGCGACTGCCTTCGGCTCAGGTCATGATCCCGGAGACCCGGGATCGAGTCCCACATCGGGCTCCCTGCTCGGCGGGAAGCCTGCTTCTCCCTCTCTCACTCCCCTTGCTTGTGTTCCCTCTCTCGCTGTGTTTCTCGCTGTCAAATAAATAAAATCTTTAAAAAAAAACAAAAAAACAAAAAAAACTAGGTGCTCAATGTTTGTGGAATGACTTCATCTTAGACTCCCATTGCTGTCTTCTAGATGTGTCCTGATCTTCCTTTGTTTTCCACCCCCACCCCATGCTAATGCAGTATTCTTCTTTTTGGAAATGCAAGGCCAAGGAACACCTAATTCTTATCTATCCTACCCTTCCTGTTCCCATGCTAAACATCACAATCATATAACTTTCTCTTATCTCCCAGGCCTTGCTGCCCAACCCCTCCTTACTTAGCACTTCAGGCACTCACTATTATTTGATGAGGATTTGCCTCCCGGTGTGGACACAAATTTCTCTTTTACAAATTGAAGATCTTAAAGCTCTTGAAAGACAAAACATGGAAAAATTGGTAAATTAGTTTCAGCCAGAGGTGTCCTTCTATTGTTCTAGAATTTGTTTGGCTTAAAATGTGAAACAGTATAATAGAAAAATAATAATCCTGGGTGATCTGTTAAGAGTCCACAACTGAGGACATTCTCTATAATTTCCTATAGTGTTACCTTATATTTGAATAAAATTCAGTTTATCTGAGTTAATTTCATGCCAAACCTATGAGGTACATATTAGTATTCCCGTCTTATTTTCTTTTATTTATTTATTTATTTTTAAAATTTATTTTTAATATTTTATTTATTTATTTGACAGAGAGAGAGATCACAAGTAGGTAGAGAGGCAGGCAGAGAGAAAAGAGGAAGCAGGCTCCCCGCTGAGCACAGAGCCCGATGTGGGCCTCGATCCCAGGACCCTGACATCGTGACCTGAGCTGAAGGCAGAGGCTTAACACTCTGAGCCACCCAGGCGCCCCCTATTGAGCCTTTCACATGAACTAATTATTCCTGTAATTCTAACCTTCCCAACAAGTCTATGGAGTAGATGCTATGATTTTCTTTTTACAGAAAACGAGACTGAGATTCAAAGAAGTTAAAAACTTATCTTATTTTTAAGAGGTAAAAAGATAAGATTCAAAAACCAAGTCACCTCTGGTTTGAGTCCTCCTAATATTCCACGTTAAATATTATGCATGTAATACACACACATACACATAAATAAATAAGCGGAGTTGCAGCTCACTATTTGATATAAGATCATATTGGGTAGCCAGTAAGACCTTCATTAACGGGGTGCTTGGGTGGCTTAGTCGGTTAAGCCTCTACCCTGGGCTCAGGTCATGATCCTGGAGTCTGCTTGTCCCTCTGCCTCTCCTCATCACCATGTCTTGCCCCCCCCCCCCGCCTCACCTCCCCCTCCAGTTCTTGTGCTCTCTCCCTCGTTCACTCTCTCTCTCAAATATACAAATAGAAATATTTAAACATTCATTAATTATTTTCGTTTTTTTCACTTTTTGGAGACGATAAATATATATATTTTTAAAGATTTTATTTATTTATTTGACAGAAACACAGCCAGAGAGGGAACACAAGCAGGGGGACTGAGAGAGGGAGAAGCAGGCTTCCTGCTGAGCAGAGAGCCCAATGTGGGGCTCGATCCCGGGTCTCCAGGATCATGACCTGAGCTGAAGGCAGTCGCTCAACCAACTGAGCCACCCAGGTGCCCCCAAAAGACGATAAATATTTTTATTGCATCCAACAGTTTGGTCAGAGTTTGAAAAACTCATAGGTCTATGAGCTAGGTCTGAGGTTTCTAACCATTAAAAGATGCCATCAAATAGCAATATCACTTAAGGAACATGGAAATGATGTTCTGGAAAATTCTTATTTGGGGAGGAGAGAGATGGGAAAGAGGTAGAGTACGTTTTTAAATTAAATTTTTTATTTTTACATCATTGTAGATTCACATGCAATTGTAATAAAGAAGAGAGACAGATCCCATGTACCTCTTACCCAGTTTCTCCCAGCGGTAACATCTTGTAAAACGATAACAATTTCCCAACCAGGAAGTTAAATTCATAGAATTCACCAATTTTAGCATGTACTTGTTACAGAGTACTTCAACAAAAACAACGTATAATCCACTACCATAAAATTAACCTATTTAAAGTGTACAGTTCAATTCACAAGGTTGTACAACTGACTAATTCCATAACATTTTTATCAGCCCCCCAAACAACTCCCTACCCTTCAGCAGTTCCTGCTCCTCCCCCCCCCCCATCCCCAGGCCACTACTAAGTCCAGGCCACTACTAATCTATTTTCTGTCTCTATGGATTTGTCTATTTTGAATATTCTACATAAACACAATTTTACGGGGCACCTGGGTGGCTCGGTGGCTTAACGCCTCTGCCTTCGGCTCAGGTCATGATCTCAGGATCCTGGGATCGAGGCCCGCATCAGGCTCTCTGCTCAGTGAGGAGCCTGCTTCCTCCTCTCTCTGCTTGCTTCTCTTACTTGTGATCTCTCTCTCTGTCAAATAAATAAATAAATAAATAAATAAATAAATAAATAAATATTAAATAAACTTTTTTTTCCAATACATGATGTTTTGTGACTGGTTTCTCTCTCACTGAGCATAATATCTTCAATGTTCATTTGTCTTGTGGCATGTGTCAGAATTTCATTCCTTCTTAAGGTTGAATAATATTTCATAGTACGCAATATGTCACATTTTATTTATTCATTTATGTCACATTTTATTATATCCATTTATCCATTTATTTATCCATTTATGGATATTTTCAATGTACATTTTTGCTATTATTTTTTAAAAGATTTTATTTCTTTGAGAGAGAGGGCAGAGTGAAAGAGAGCACGAGCAGAGGTGAGGGGCAGAGAGAGAAGGATAAGCAGACTGTCTGCTGAACAAGGAGCCGGATGTAGGTCTCAATCTCAGAACCTGGGGTCATGATGTGAGCTAAATTTAGATGCCAACTGACTGAGTCACCAGGGGCCCCACATTTTTGTTATTGTTACTAATGTTGCTATGAATATTACTGTACATGCTTTTGTGTGGATGCAGGATTTCATTCCTCTTGAAGATGTACTTGGGAGTGGGTCACCTGGTAACTAGGGACCTGTCATTTTCTATAGCATATGCACTATGTCATGTTCTCACCAGTGACACAGACACTTGACACTGTCTTTTTGATTACAGCCATTTCCATGGGTATGAAGTGGGATCTCATTGTGGTTTTTATTTGCATTGCCCCAATGGCTAGTGGTATTGACCATGAAAAGATGGTCAATACCACTTATTGGCTTATTGGCTATTTGCATATCTTTAGATGAAGGTAGATGTCTCTTAAAAGTCCTGAATGTACTTGATGACAAAGTAAATGTGACAATATGTTTACTGTATTTTGATGTTAGCATAGAAAGAAAAAACACATATTGTTTTATATATTTACACACTGACCCCATAAGATATTTTCTGAGCACCTATGATATTTATATGGAGTATGAGAGGAGTATGGAGATGAGAAGAAACTAGAGAGTCAATCATGAGAGGTGGCATAGATAAAATGTAACAATCAGGTTCCCAGGACTCTTGTTGGAGTCTGGGAAGGTCTGTTTCTGACTTACTTGTAACATTCAGATGATTCATCTTCATTCCTACCAGAGGCAGAAGGCAACGAGACAAGGTCCCTGATCTCTAGTAGTTCATTGTCAAGTGGGGGAGACAAACACATAAACATATCATGCAATCCCCTTCGGTCAATACGTGGCATACATCTATCCAAAGAGCTATGGGAGCATAGAGGAACAAGTGACTGATTTTGTTGGGCGTGTAGGAAGTGGGCAGAGGGGAGGTGATCTTTGAATTTGATGTTAAAGGCTGTTTAGGGGTTTGGCAGATACAGAAAGTGGGAGGGCATTCCAGACATCAGGCATGCCATGGACAAAGGCGGAACTGGTGATGTCAGAGCTGAGCGAGGGCAGAGGCCAAGGGTACGCGGGAGGGGGGGGACGGGGGTGTGTGTGGGCAGGTTGTGGAGAGCACACCAAGGAGCTCTGTTTACAGACTGCTGATTTTGAGGGGTTTTTTTGTTTTGTTTTTTTTGAAGCAGAAGAATGGCATGATTGCATCTGAGGCTTGAGAGATCACTCTGGGGGTGGCCAGGTAGATGAATTAAGAGGCTTGCCAACCCTATGAAGGACGAAATAGCAAATATTTTGGTCTTGCCCAAAGACCATCTTTGTCATAATATCTCAACTCTATTCCTGTAATGTGAAAGCAGTCATAGACAATACTCAAAGGTATAAGCCCAGCTGTGTCCTAATACAGCTTTATTTCTAAAACCGGGTGGTGGGTACTGGGTGGCTCAGGCGGTTGAGCATCTGCCTTCAGCTCAGGTCATGATCCCAGGGTCCTGGGATCAAGTCCCTATTGGGCTCCCTACTCAATGGGGAGTCTGCTTCTCCCTCTGCCCCTCCCCCCTGCTCATGCTGTCTCACTCTCCCCCTCTCTCTCTCTCATGCTTGCTCTCTCTCAAATAAATAAAATCTTAAAAAAATAATAAAACTAGGTGGAATGGATGTGTCTGGGGGGTTGTGGCTCAGTGACTCTTAGATTAGACCAAGGGAAGAACGAAAACCAGTAGACTCTCAACTATCTAGAAGTTCTTTCATTAGTGGTAAGAATCAAAATGGAGTAAAGGAAATGTGACTTTTAACTGAGACAGAGGATATCTTTAGACTTCAAGAAGAGTCAGGTCCTCAACACAGGCTGGGCTGGGGAGTGGGACTTTGCTTCCCACCCACCAGCCAGTTTTTCCTAAAAGGCAAGGCAGTACCCCAAAGCTGTGCCAAAGCACGTTTTTCATTCAGGCCACTGGACTTCTCCTCAGGCCCCTGTAGCAGCAAGATGAGAGAGACAGAGCCTGTACTTGGACAATCCTGCTAAGGAACCCACAGCCCGGGCAAGGAGAAGCCCAGGTACTAAGGACCAAAGTCTTGACAAAGCACCATTTGGTCTAAGACAGGAAGGCTTGATTCCAGTTAATTTAATAAAAATAATTTAAGTAAATAAGACTGTCCACGGCCCCTCCTAGAACTCAGAGGTGGGATGTGCCATATTCCTGGGCTAGAGCCCCGAGCTGCAAAGTTAGGAGCAAATGCCTCTCTTGGTCTCATAGTGTCTGCGGCAGGCTTTGCGTATCAGTTTTTTTTAACCCTGGTGTGCAGATGGCTCAACAGTCAGCATAGGGTGGAGACACGGAGCAGGTTTATGAGTGGCCCTATAAAAATACGCAGGCTTTCAATCAGCCGTTTAAAAAGTTCTGCTGCAGACAAAAACTGTCAAGCTTCTTTGCTGTGGGCTAGGTTTCCGTCAACCCAAGGTAGTAACACCGGTTATCACATACTCATCAGCTGCTCTGATTGGCTGCTGGTGATGTAATAGAAATTCATGCACAGGATTGGTGGGCAGCCACCCCAGCAGGAGGAGCCTCCAAGCAGGAAGGTGGAGGACTTGAGTGGCTCGTGGCCAGGATGGGATCACAAGAGTAGCGGGGGAAATGGCCACAATCTTTGAAGGCATGGAGCCATGTCTGAAATAATAAAGAGGGCCTTGAAGGTAGTGAAAACTAGGCATGGCCCCCAAGTGCACCTGGGTTCTTTCGTGTTCCTTCTGCCTCCTCTTGTACCAGGTGTCTCTCTCCCTCCCCGGTGACTGGAAGGCAAGTGCTGACACGCCTCCCGTCACTCCCAGGCCCGTTTCCTCTGCCCAAACCTGCTCTCTGGAGCCCTGAGGCAGGCAGCCAGAAGGAGGAGTCCCTTCTGCCGCCCAGGCCAGCCTGAGCTCCCAGGCCCTTCCCTGCCCCAAGTGGCCACCATATCAGCCTCCCAAACTGTGGCCTTGACAAATTCTCCAAATAGAGCAAAGACACAGCAGGAGGACTAAACATAACAAGAGACGCAGACATCTGGACACTCAGGAGAGGGGTGTTTTCTCTAACAGGAACGGTAACTAGGGGCTGGGGATGGGCTCACCTGGTGAGTCACTGCGTACTCTCTCCTCTCGGCTGGCTACCAACAGAGCACATGTGCCATAGCCAGTGGCCTCCAGGGCAACGTGGGACGTTTGAGAAAGGCTCTGCGTTTGCTGAAGAGAACGACACAGCAGGGCAGCCAAGCCACTGGGAGCTGGGATTCAATGCCGGGCTCACGGCAAACTGGTTGTGTGACTTTGGGATCCTCTGTCTTTGTGGCCTCATTTGTTGCATGGGGGACACAATTCCATTGTCTCTAGGCTTTTTCCAGCTTAGTTTTCCCTACTGCTGGAAGACTGGTGTTTCGGGAGTTGGACAAAGCATTCTGAGCCAGTAACACTAATAATACTTGTTCCTTATTAAGCCTCCTACTGTGGGCCTGGCACGGTGCCAGGGACTTCACATACACGAATGTTTATCTTGAGACTAATTCTGCCAAGACGGTATGATCTCCATCTTAAAGAAGAGGAAGCAAGAAAGTTCCAAGAGATTAAGTAACTTGCCTACTGTCACACTGCTAATACTCTTGATTTAAACCCAGGTCTTTTCGGGCCACATGGATGGTTCAGTTGGTGGAGCACCTGACTCTCCATCTCAGGTCTTGATCTCAGGGTTGTGAGTTCAAGCCCCATGTTGGGCATGGTGCCTACGTAAAATACAAAAGAAAACAAAACATAAACCCAGGTCTTTCTGACTCCAAAGTACTTAACTTGTGATCTTTTTTTCCTTTTTTATTTGCCTTAAAAAAAGATAAAAAGGGCGCCTGGGTGGCTCAGTTGGTTAAGCGACTGCCTTCAGCTCAGGTCATGATCCTGGAGACCACGGGATCGAGTCCCACATCCGGCTCCCTGCTCAGCAGGAAGCCTGCTTCTCCCTCTCTCACTCCCCCCTGCTTGTGTTCCCTCTCTCGCTGTGTTTCTCTCTGTCAAATAAATAAATAATAAAATCTTTATTAAAAAAAGATTAAAAAAAGCTAAAGGCTAGTATTTTGTTAAATTTTTTTCTTCCAACATTTTTCTTCAATGACTGCTATCAGGTACTAGCAAAATACCCAAAGTTACTGACAAGTGAATACTGGAAATGAATGTTGTGGAGATACTTGGAAACTGGATCCTGAGTACTTCAATAGCTTGTTTCTCCCCTTAGCCAGTATGCTTACAGCTGTGATTTTATTTTATAACAATATGCACAATTTATTAAGCAGATGTTTCTAGCCCAACCTACAAG
This sequence comes from Spilogale gracilis, assembly GCA_004023965.1. Lineage (NCBI taxonomy): Eukaryota > Metazoa > Chordata > Mammalia > Carnivora > Mephitidae > Spilogale > Spilogale gracilis. The sequence continues at coordinate 3,883 of PITA01022418.1, read as the reverse complement.
TGAAATCCATCAATGTAATATGAGCTAAGTCATCATTCGTATAATGAGGCATAGAAATGTCAATGTTTCATCGTCTTCTGCAAAGGAAGCTGACATGCAGGTGCCCTGACCCCTAAAACAGGTTTGAGCGCCCTTGTTCCCTGACTCTGTGAATGCTCGATTTACGTACAGGAAAGCTTCCTGGACAAAACAGAGCAAGGGAGAGTTCTCTTGCCACCTTAGAAATCCCAGGTCTAGGAGGTGTCTTTTTTTTTTTTTTTCCTTTTCTGGGAATCTGAAGGTATTCCCTCCCTTTATATGTGCACCTGGGACGTTCCCTATCAAACCAAACTGATCCAGATAGGCTCCGCACTCTGCCAACAAAAGCAGTAATTGAGTTCCAGAGTGGCTCTTAACCAGATGACCAGGCTAGCACAAGGTTGACTAGTTGTGCAATGGGTAGAAAGCAGGAGTTCCTCCAAAGCAATCATAGGCCACAGGCCAAGGGGTGGAGCCTACACTCTCCTGGCTCCCAAGACTGCCCCTGGACCCTACCTCTCACCCTTTGAGGTCCAGGCCATGAACCAGAATACTTTTCTTATTACTGTCTCCAAATGACCTCCCTACATTACCTGCAGGCTTTGGAATCCTGTTCACCATCTTCCTTTCTGTCACGTTCCCTGCAGCCATCTTGGAGATTTCTTTCTTTTTAAAAAAAATTTATTTTTAAGTAATTTCTACACCCAACACAGGGCTTGAACTTACAACCCTGAGATCAAGAGTTGCACACGCCATCAACTGAGCCAGCCAGGTGCCCAGAGATTTTTAATATTCATGTGAATAACTCACCCTTGGACTACGTCCTGGCGACTACATCTTCCAGAACTGTGTCACAATTTCATGAAGGTTGCCAGGACCTGGTCATTCTGCAGTCACATATCCATATATAAACTATCACAAATTTTAAGAGATGTGTGTGCTGAGAAGTTTTAAAATAAAATCATTCCACTATGCCAGTGGAGGTAATGTAATTTGGATGTCATGATTATTTACTGAGCCCCTACTGTGATCTAGATGTAACTATGCATGCGTCCCATTCAGTCCTAAAGGTATTCAGAGCTAATCTAACTCCAAGAAGGAGTTGAGGTGCTACTGTGTGGTATTAGGATTTACACTGCTGCCATTTTACAGACAAGAAAACAGCATTAGAATAAATGTTGTCCCCAAGCCCACGAAAGACTTGGTATTCTGAAAACTGGAACTTAAATCTGAAAGGTACAGTGAGAAGAGCAGAGTGCAGATGGGACTATTACCACTTACCTGGCAGGGTTGTTAACGAGAACTTGATGCACTGAGGTGAAGTCCGACAGCAGGAGATGTTGATGCAGTGTTCCCTTCTTTCCTCTTTGGTCCTTTGGAACTGGAGCCATTATACCACGCTTTCTCTTAATCACCGGGATTTATCAGGGAAGAAACATGTAAGCTTTATGGTGGATAAAATGCTACCATGGTTAGTTAATCTGAACCTCTTGCCAACCCTTGCAAAGTAGTGATTATCCCTATTTGCCAGAACAGGAAGCCCAATTTCTTGGAAGATAAATGAGAGCTGATAAGCAGTAGGGTTTGGGTTTGAACCGAGGTCTAATTACCTCCAGAGGCCACATGGTCTTTAAACAACATGGTCACTTTCTGAGTTAATAATTAAGGTTTTTAGAGCTATAAGTATAGAGAGAATATATATTTCCTTTCAGTAAGTTGATACCATGTGGAAATATTTGGGAACTGGAAAGTGGGGATGCTTTTTCCTCTGTCCTGTGAGTAAAAAGGAAGAAGTTGAGAAGAGTGTTAGTTACATAGTCATATATACATATGTAATCATGTATAAAATAATTGCATAGTTTAAGGTTCGCATGCCAACCTGATGAAAACAGCCTGCTTAGCACATATTTTTAAAACAAAATGTATTTTACACTTATAAATGAGTTAAACATTTCTGAGATTCTCATTCTTTTATTGGAAAAAGAATCTTGCTTTTTTGGTCTTGAATAAAAATATCTGGAAAACACATGTTTGTTATTCTAGTTAAATAAAACCATCAATATCGCTACATTTATGCTAGCTGTGATCGTACTCCTAATTAAAATAGTGAAAAGATGACCTCAAATCCACCCCCACCTGACGTGCAGAATTGGAAATGGGTCACCTCGCAGTGAATTCACAGTTATCTGCTTTGATTAGCTTCATGTTCTGGAATAGCTCCAGAATTTGGAAAAAAACAAATTATTGCAGCATTTGGTCCTCCCAAAAAGGAAACCTTAAAATTAACTCTGAGTTAGGAAAGATGCATGATAAGGTTATGTTAAACAACTTGAGTGTACTTACAAAAGAAAAACTTAAATGGAATCTTCCGTGCCAGAGATCAAGAAGTAAGTGTTTTTGCTTTTTTTTTTTTTTAAAGATTTTATTTATTTGACAGAGAGAAACACAGCCAGAGAGGGAACACAAGCAGGGGGAGTGAGAGAGGGAGAAGCAGGCTTCTCGCCAAGCAGGGAGCCTGATGTGGGGCTCGATCACGGGTCTCCAGGATCATGACCTGAGCCGAAGGCAGTTGCTTAACCAACTGAGCCACCCAGGTGCCTAAGAAGTAAGTATTTAAATCACCATATAAATGCCTCTGATTAAAAAGTTCCATCCTGGGGGCGCCTTTAAAATCTTTAAAAAAAAAAAAAGTTCCATCCTGGTCTTTGACCTAAGACCTAGAATGGAACACCACTCATCCAGTTCCGATCATTTTACAATATAAAAGACATAAAAATGGCCAAGGAACAGGAGTCAAAACTTCCAGTCCCACAGAGCCAGGCAGCGTTTGGAGGGACGGGATTCCCTGCTCCTGTAAGATGAGGGAAATGAAAATATATATCTCGCAGTACTTTGTTTGGATGGAATTAGGTAATGCTTGGGAGCATGCTCAGAGAGCTTTCGTGACTCTGAAGACTGCACCGATAATTTGAGTGTGGGATCTTGGCCCACTTGCTTTCTTTGAGGGACATCACTACCTCCTAGTAAGCTCCTCTTCCTTTCACACATCCTTGACACACCCACATCTTTCTTCTTTCCCATCTGTGAGGAAGCTTAGAATCCAACCAACAAAATTATGTAGCCGCATCTGAAAGAGGGAAGGGAAACCGAATGGGATGTTCCTGCTTCGTCCTGTTCCTGAATAAACTACTGTGACAGTTTACTCCGGGCAAGGTATGGGTGACTGGAAGAAATGAACAGAGTTCTTACCAACCACCAGATGAGGAGAGAAACTACCTTCTTCTCATGCAGAGAAACCAGCGTCCACTGTCAGAAAACGTGTGGCCCAGTGGGGATCTAATGGGAGCCACACATGTTAATTTTCCATTGTCTAGCAGCACATCCCCCCCCCCCAAAAGAGGAATAGGTGAAATTAGTATTAATATTGACATTAATAAAATGTTGGACCAACATATTCCAAATGATTATTTCAACATGTAATCAATATTAAAAAATTGTTAATGTGGGGTGCCTGGGTGGCTGAGGTTTCATGAGCTGAAAAAGGTCCAGAAGGCCCTTTGGACTTCAGCACCATTCAGATTTCCCTCCAGAACCAGATCAAACATTCCACCAGCTGCCGGGACTATTGATGGCTGATGGCTCACAGATGAATTTTTCTGTGGGCTCTGTCATGGGCCAAAGGGAGTTGCCTTGCCGTGGGTAGGCCCCACATCCAATAACCAGTTGTTGTCTTGGTAAAAAGGCCTGACTGCCTTGTCTCAATTTGGGACCACCCTGTGAGGCCACCCGGCTCCAGAGCTACCCTGGAGGAACAGCTGAGCCCCTGTTGCAGCTGCTTTCCAGCTCACTTGTCCCTCTGCCTGAC
>PITA01022417.1:0-30410 GCA_004023965.1 Spilogale gracilis | reverse complement strand
CCTCCAATTTGTTTCTACCTTTTTGCCGATGTTCTTTGTCTCTCGTGGCGGTCCAGAAGTGGGAAATATCACATTTCAGGCTGGTTTCATGGGTGTTCACGGTGGTCTTGTAGTGGTTTTTTTGTTGGAATTCAGCTCTCTTCAGGGAACTCCCTGAAATGCGGTCACCTGGCCTTCCGCCATCTTGACCCTCCCCAGTTGTGCTATTTTTTTTAAGGGGAATCTGGCAATTATATGATTATGAATATGGCCCAAGTTGTTTACTTTCATCATTTATAGAAAGCAATAACATTACGACTTTTACCTTGTGGTAGACTTTCTTTGAAAGTTTAAGAGAATGAAGAATGAAGGAACCAAACATGTATCTTAGCTTCCATCATTAGTGTTCTACTGAATTTACCCTTCAAAGATCAAAGGAAATCTCTTCATTGACAAATCTAAAGGCACTTAGTTTTTATTCTTCATGGAATCTATATTGCTAAATGATGGAGAGAGCTCTTCCTGATCTTGTATTCTCCTTGTCTTAGTTTACCCTGGATTCCCTTTAACCAACTAATTACTCCTGCACATGCATGCGTGTGTGTGTCATGCACGGGTGTGTGCATGTTGTTGGTTCCCTTTTCATCTTATCTCCTCTAGGAACAAGCAGGAACTATGCTTCATTCATCTGAGCCTGGTGTCTAGTGTTGGTTCGAGTGATATTTGTTAAATTCAACTGAGCTCAATCATTTTTAAAAATCATGATAATGGATAACACATCCGTAAGGATGAAAGGAATGAAGAGAGATAAAGAATCACTTCTTTGATGGAACAAAACTGTACACTTTGGCTCTACTGCTTGCCTTAGCTCTGTGTTCCTGCTGTTTTTTAGGGGCAGTTCTATCTGACATCACAGAGTTTCCATCACAGCATACATCACAAAATGCACGCATGTTTTAGATGTGTATACATACAAAATGGGGCTCCGTGTCTTTTCTCCTTCAAAGCAAGTCACCCTGGGTGTTGTCCTGTTATTCTGTACTTGTCATTCCAGCCTAACAGCTCACTCATCTTTGACACCTTTTGCATTAACATGGGACTGTGGATTTCTCTCTCCTGTTTCCTCAACTCCAACTTTTTACATTGTTATTTTCACTGTATTCCATCATCGTTTCCTTTCCTTTCCTTCTTTTCTTCCCTAAAAAATTATTTAACATTTAATTTTCCAGGTGTTGTGCAATGAATAAACTAACCAACCAGCTAACCTATCAGTCACTTAATCAGTGAATATTTACCCTATGTACTGTCCCTCAGCCCCCATGAGACAGGTTTTGGAATGGGGCTTAGTTTAACCATAGTCGAGTAATTTATTTCTCCATCTCATAAGCGAATCAATAACTCCATTTTTCTTTATACAGAGAAATCTATGACATTTTAGGAAGATTCTGAGGGTGAATGCTCTCTATAGTCTGGCCCCATTTACCTCTTCAACTCATCTCCTACTCTTCCGTACATACTGTCAATGACAGACACACAAGTATGTTAAGACCCATCCAGCATACCTTGTGCCTTGGGTTTCTCACCTGTGAGCCTTTGTGCTTGTTGCAACCCCTTTGCCTGCTGAGACCATTCTTTTTCTCTCAGCTAATCTAAACACTATGCCAAAGTCCACTTTTTCCATGAAGTCTCATTGGATCATGCCCACAGGGTTTGCAGGCTTCCCTTTGGATTATTTACCTTACATACGCACCACATGGCTGGCTGGCTTCTGGGAGTCATTTGGCTTTCAGTCCCTACAGTTTTTCCCTGGGAAGCCTCCCTTGACTGACCTAAGGCAAGTCCTCTCCCAACCTATTTGCTATCCCATATCCTCCTTTTTCATAGCACTCACCCACTCTAACACTTCCTTATCATATATATTTACTGAGTTTGTCTCTCTCCTCTAGAATGTAAGTTCCGTGAGGGAGGGGAAATTGTCTTAGTCACTTCTGCATATTCAGCACAAATCGGTGCCCAGCATGTGTTTGCTGAATAAATAAATTAATAACAACATTTCATGGGTCTCTATCTGTAGATAACATTCTCATTGCTTTATATATATATATATATATATATATATATATATTATTTACTAATTTAACACTTGCAAAACCCTGTGATGTATATGGTACCACTAACACCATTGATAGCTATTGTAACTAAGGCACAAAGCCATGGTCACCCAGACACTAAATATTAGAGTAAGGATTCTGGCCTCAGAGTACAGATTTGCTGCATTTATTTTCAGTCATTTTTTAATTTTTATGCCAAAACCCCCAAGTAAGTGGTAAAATAATGACATATACTTTGTCTTCAACTCTAGAGTAAGTTGCTGGAAGATAGGCAATTGAGGTTCATAATTCTCTTTGTCTCCTATATCTTCTAGAATTATCTTGGATGAGGTGAACAAGATTTAGCAATAAGTGTAATGTCACAAATTAAACCTAGCAACACCCTTCAAAGTTGTCCAAATGGGATATAACTGTATTAAGAAAGAGAGGAAAATCTCCTTTTAAATCAAAGAATGGATAGCCAGGAGAAAAATGGAACCAGACACCACCTTTTCTCCTAAGGGGCTCTTCCCCTTCCCTCAGACGGGCTCCTCCCTCCTCTCCAAACTATACATGCTTCACTAGGAATTAGGACAAAAGAAACAATAGTGTTTTACATCTTTTCATAGAACTAGAACTTATTTATAATTCACTAATCTGGAAGTACTTAGGCCCTGAGACGCAGAGAGTAAATGATGGCTTATGCTAGCGTTAGGACACATTTTCCTGGGATAGCAGAAGATCCACTTTCTTAAACTGTTTAGATGTTTCCGTTTATTTCCTCAACCAGGAAGCACTTTAACTCCGATGAATGACTTTCTCATTTCCTGCCTTAAAAAATTTGGATTAGTATCCAAACTGTCCCTAGAGGCAAAAAAAAAAAAAAAAAAAAAATACAGTAATGCACCAAATCAGGGCTATTCTGAACTGTGATTGTAACACATTAGAAAAATACCCTGCATTGATTTATGCAGTTACCCCAGAGAGCTGTATAAAGTTTCCCCATTTTTAAACAATCAAATCAACATGTCAAGATCTGTGACCTGGAGGCTTAAAATAAATTAAGCAATTCAACTTAAAATCAGTCTGTGTGCTCAAAAATAGTGTCAAATGAATTTTGACAGTAATTTTGGAATTGATTTTTTGGTTAATATTATTATGAGCTTATTATAAGCAGCATAAATCTAAGGGCAACATTTGTTTCTGTAAATTTCACCTATGCAACTAGATGGATTTCATCTCACTTTAATCTGTTATTATCATTCCATCTCTGTAAAGTCACCCAGCATTAAACATCTATCGATGCATTAAATGGGGAGGAACGGAGAAGTCCAAGCTGAGGCGGGTGTATGAGAGCTATTCTTTTGCTAAAAATGAAGTTGAGGTCTGACATTCCAAGGCATTGCCCTAGGATCCTTCCCCACCTCAGGATCATCTCCATTTGCCCTCTCATATTACTTTATGGGCAACACACTTTGTTCCATCAAAGCCCTAACTTTCGCTGCAAACAGCTTCAGCTGGTGTATCCATTCTTCTTTTCCTATCCGTGCTCAGGAAGCCTATATCCATAAGATGTTGATAGATAGTTGTCATTTCTGTCCTACAACAAATCTCACCGTAGCAGAGTGTCTTGTGGCTGCAGATGTTATTAATGCTTACTCTGATCGGTCAATTGATTTCAAGGCTGGCCTCCCTTTCAAGCTGGGTGCTCTTTCAGAAAGTGCTTAAGCCACACCGAAGGAAAGGATCCTAAAAGTGTCTGACAATCTCACATCATCTTCACACAACCTGTCATTTCCACATAAATTCTTCCCCTGTGGATTTTTTTTGTAACCATTTCCCCAACTCTCCAGTTAGCATTCCTCTTTCCCATGATGTGAAGGCTTTTAACTGATGGGAGCAAACTGTCTGGATGTTTTGTAGCCACTAGAGATGTTCTCTTCATTTAAGAACAAAATGACAAAGGAGGTGTTATCTCTCTTTTAACTCTTGAGACCGGTCATCACTGGTAGAAGAATAGCTGCCATTTAAAACTTCTAAATTTTTATTTAGGGAAAGCTGCTCTTGGCTTTCATCACTGATTGGCAATTCTCCAGGTGCTTGACTCCATATGCCTCTCCTGTCTTTCAACCCCTGACTCTGTTCTATCTCCTGTACAGAACATTGGCCCACTGCTCCAGCTCAGGAACAGCTGCTGTGTTATAATGATTATAGAGAAGCCATAAGAATGGATGATATTATGAAAAGCAAGTGAGCTGACCGAGAAGAAAATAAATAGAGTATTAACGTATAAGTGGTGAGCCTAAGGTACTCATTCGTCCCTCCCAGACCACTCTGATTTTCCAAAATGAGAACACTTGTTTTTCTGATACCTGGTATTTACTCACTGTCTCTGACCTCTCTCTTTCTCTCTGCCCAGTTTTCTGACACAGACCCTTCCTCAGCAGCTCAGTCTCAGGGTTTGTGTGACATTCAAGGAGATGGGGAACAAGCCTGCCCATGTTCTTCCAACTGGAATGCAAGTGTTCCCATTAAGAGCTCATGCTTAGGATAATCTCTCCCAGGACACACACCACTCCTTTGCCTCCAAAGATCTTCTTGTATCCTTTGGGTAATGTGAAAATGATGCTGCATGGACCATGAAAATCTTTGAGACCTAACCTCAACATGTCTTGTGACGTTTTCCCTCCAATCCTTCATGCCCAGCTACTCCTGCAATGTTTGATTTGGCTCTTCCGTTTCCTAGCCTGAATTGGAATACTCTTGCACTGTTGGGAGTAACATCCATACTCATTTGATGAGCTCATCTCCCTTTGCTTTTTACTTCAAATCTCCCAGTGCACTTGATTGATTGTACTACATTAACTTTTGCATATTTCTCCTTTGTTATGGAGGAGTATCTTTTTTGGGTATCTTTGGGTATGAAGATATCTTCATACCCAAAATGCAAGTACATCATGCTTGGCAGTGTATATGTCAGGTACAAAGACTAACAAAGCAAAGATTCAGGGAGGAAAAGAAAATCATTCTCATTTGAAATGTTTCATAGAAGTCTACCTGTCCCCTTTTCTACCTCATGTTCATTGTTCATAGCATGTTGACAAAAAGCATATTTTGGAATTTCTTTATTTATATAAAAATGGCTTGCTTTCATGAGAAAGAATAGGATACACAGGGAACTAACAGTGGAAGTCACAATCTAGGGATAGAGCTGATGTGTAGAAATCAACAAGGAACATCGATCCTTTATTTTTTTTAAAGGTTTATTTATTTATTTAAACAAAGAGAGAGCAGGGGGAGGGTCAATGCGAGAGGGAGAGGGAGACAAGCAGACTCCTCACTGAGTGGGGAGCCCAAAGCAGGGCTTGATCCCAGGATCCTGATATTACGACTTGAGCTGAAACTGAGAGTTGGCTGCTTAACTGAGAGAGCCACCTAAGCATCTGGAGCACTGACCCTTTAAAGCCAAGACAAATTCATCATGAAGCTTTAGTTCTGGTATACGTAGCAGATAGCCAATATTACTCCCCCCCTGAGGCCAAATGTACCCCATTTTCTGTCCCAGTCAACGTTTCTGCTTTGCTCTGAACCTTTCATACAAACTACAATGGAAAATCATCTCTTCTGGGAAACACCAATGGTGAAATATTTTGGAGGAAAATGAAGTTTTTCAAGTGGTGTTGGTTGGCTGTAGATGTCACTGCTAAGGCTGTCATCACTGTCCGCTTTATTTCACCATGTTGGTTCCTCTTATGTCCTGAACACAGCTGGGCACAGTATAGTGCTTGTATAAGGGGTGGTGGGAATGCAATGTATGGGGAGGGGAAGACTCAGGAGATTTCTCCAGCGAGAGTCCATGAGTAGGAGGGAAGGGAGAGGGCAGCACGTGGGGGCAGCAGTGACTGGGTGGAAAACCCCATCATTTCTCTCCTCGTGGTGATCCTGATGTTTCCCAAGTATGTCCACTGCAAATGAAGCTATCAGGTGAGGAAGACAACACAAACCACAAGGAAAAATGATGTGCCACGTGTCCAACAGGAATGGAATGGGGCAGCTATGATATTTTGTTCATGGGGTTATGGGGAACCACGAAATGAGGGGACTACTGTCTCCTTGACAGTCATCTGAAATACCCAAGCTCCCTGGACCCACTGGCGTGAAATGAATAAGCTCTCATGAAGGGCATGGGGAAATATGGGGATTAGAATAAAACCATAGATGTGCCAACAGGTGGAGAATACAGCTTTCTTATCTCTTTCCCTCTTCTTTTATGCGCTTGTGAGATAATAGCACATGTACTCATTCAAGCTAAACTATTGACTATGGCTTAAAGCAGCCACTCTGCCTCTTTTTACTAATTCTAGTGGGAATCGTAATGTTATCTTCTTGCGGCTCGACCCTTCTGAACCTGTCAAATAAGTTCTCTCACAATGCATAGTAATCTGAGACATGTGGTTGAAAGAAAGAGCTGATAAGTCCATCTTCAAGATGTGATAAGTATAAAGAATTTCTAATGAAAGGGTATTGTGTTAAATATTGGCAGTATCACCAGGACCCAGGGATATTTAATTAAACACAGACATACTCATGCACACGATAAAGAGGGGGGAAGGTAGACTCTGTGTGTATATGGCTTTCTTGTTTCTGAAAGTAGGCCATCTTTTGCTGTATTGCAGCTAATTAAATATTACCTTAAAAGTCATCCACTGATTTTGAAAGAAAGGTATAATTATACACCTTCTTTAATTTATATATGACTTCTGTGTGTGCGATAGACAAATAGCGTAGGCATTTCAGGTAGTCATAAATACAAGATCAGAGGTAATTCAGTTCCTCAGAAAGCAATGCCCCGGGGAGACAAATTTGTTTTGGGATAAGAGGAAGGAATATGGAAAAATGGATGCTTTTCTGAACACTGTGCTGGGGAGCTAAACTGAGGAGCTTAAGTAATCATTCCCAAATGAAGGGAACTGCATGGCCAGATGCCTGCCAGGAATGGAGCACTCATTTCAGGGGAATTCTGGATGGCTACTTCTGCCAAGGAAAGTAAGGCTGAAAAATGACAAGTTTCCCTTCCCCTTTTGTAGGCTATAATTTACACTTTGAGAACTATTTTCCTTCCTATGCTCTGCTGCAGATTTTCTAGCTCCAGTTATCTAAGAAGCTCAGTGATTTGGCAAGCAGAGAGAGGGGCTGCATCTTGAGAAATTATAGTATCCCTGGGCTCCATGGAGACTGTCAGGTCTTTCAACCCTTCCCTGTTAGCTCCAACTAAAAACTCCTTTTGCCCTTTTCAAAGGTCAGGATCCGTAGGTATTTTTGTAAGGGGGTGCATTTGGACTAAAGAAGTGAGCGAGTGTGTTGACAGCAAGAGCTTCTGAAAAAGCAAGAAAGGAAAGGTCAATGGCTTGGAATCCTTCTCCAGGGTGGAGGTTCAGGGCAAGGGGACAAGGACCCAGAACGAGGATGAGACAACAGAATCAGGGAATTTGACATAGGCTCTCTTTGCTCTCCTGAGCACTGGAAAGTCTATTGCCAAAGGGAAAGAGATGGGCAGAAGCCAGGGCAAATGAACACTTCTCCCTCCTTTTCCAGGGGTGGCTCACTTTTTGTGTTTGTTCTTAGGGGATCTGAGGGCTTCATGCGAGGATGATATCAAAGGTGGGCATTGGAAGAAAAACAATAATGCCCCCAATACATTCAAGATAAGTAAAAATATTGAAATGGTACAGAAATCTCCTAATGCCTTCTGTGGCCTTCACTGCTACCAGTGTCTTTTCAGCCCCACACCTATTCAATAACAGCTTTTATCCTCTTCTGGGCCACTTCAGGTGGAATAAAGCTACAGTGGAACCAGGCAAACAATGTCTCGGTTTTATCATCACAACATTCCTACCTTCCATAGTTCGTGTTAAGTAAATCAAAGGAGAACATACACTTTTCTACTTCCATTTGTTTTTAAATTAAAAGAGGAAAATCACAGAGATGTCTCATAGTTGGAAGAGTGAATAAAACAAAATTAAAAAGAATATTTTCGAAAATAGCATCAAAGTATATCGACAGCTTCTACTGTCTTATTAGATGTAATTCAGAACAAGATTTAAAGGAATATGTTTACCTCAGGATATGGGTATCTCATTGTTGAAATGTCTTGAATCGTTTTTTCACTGTTTCCTTCTTGTTCAGTTGGCCATCATTTTTGGACTTGTTTTGAGCCTTGTCCATGCATTTCAAGAGTGTCTACTTCTTTGACCCACTATTCAAAATCGGTTGTTTTCTTCTCTGCTAGGCTTTCCCGTACTTAATTTTAACCTGAACAAGACAGGTCTAACATATGCTGAAGTAGAAAGGAACCCTCTGACTTTTCATGATTTTTTGTTTGTTAGCAGCTTATATACTCCACCAAAGAAATACAAGGAAAATAAGGCAACTGTCGGGGAAAACTGTGATTGGACTCTTAAGAGTCTTTGATTTAGGTTTTTTTACTTGGTTTTTTTTTTCCCCCTAAAGTACTTTCAAACTTCTTTTTCCCCTGAAGATGCTTGTTCTGCATTTATACATAATTTATCTTTGTACTAAAGGCTGCATTTACCTCCAAAAATTTATGGCCTGGAACCAATTGCTTAGTCTACAACAGAATCCTGTCGTTTTGAACTTACATTAATTCTAGGTCTTAAAAAAGTAAGTTGTCTCTGTTTTACTTGCATATGTCAATTTACCAAAATAGAAATATACAGTAGTTTCTTCAAAGAGCTTAATGATAAGTCCTAGAGAGGATAAATAGAATAGGGTGAAATTAAAATAATAACTGAGAAGTCTGGATATCTTAACAATTATTGATGAAACCAAGAGAGTTTGGCTGAATGGCAGCTATTAATTGACAGTAAATTAGTGCAGACTTATATGAACTTGTTAATGTTTAAGAATCAGGTTGTTCCTTTGCAGGCAGACTGGGAGAAAATGGTGAGATTTCATGTGTTTTCACATTAATTTACTCACTTCTTCTCTGTTACATGATTATAGTTATTTCATTTTTGTGTCACGTTAACAAATGATTTACAAGAAACCCTTGTCTCTTTATCTCTCTTCCTCTCATTGATATTTCACTTAATGGGTTTTTATCCTTATAAATTACCTTCTCTTGCCCAGTAAACAAAATTGTGCTCCAAGCTTGCTTTAAAAAAAAAAAAAGTTCAAAACACAAAAAAACTACACCAAAACCCTCCCAGAAAATCAAAAAAGCTGAACAAAACCCATATATGTTCATTATATTCTACTTTCCTAAGATCTACAACTTCCATTTATAGGAGATATAAAAGACCCAGTAATAATAAATGACCACTAAGAAGAAAGTTTAGGGGTGCCTGAATGGCTCAGATCATTAAGCTTCTGTCTTCAGCTCAGGTCATCATCTTAGGGTCCCAGGTTCCAGTCTTGCATTGGGCTTCCTGCTCAGTGGGGAGCCTGCTTCTCCCTCTCTCATGCCGCTCTCCTTGTTTGCGCTCTCTCTCTGTCAAATAAATAAATAAAATCTTTAAAAAAAATAAGAAGGAATTTTATTTTTATAATACTCTTTTTAAAAAAGATTTTATTTATTTATTTATGATTATTTATTGAGAGAGAGAGAGCATGAGAATGGGGAGGGTCAGAGAGATAAGCAGACTCCCGCTAAGCAGGGAGCCCAATGTGGGACTCGATTCCGGGACTCCAGGTTCATGACCTGAACTGAAGGCAGTTGCTTAACCAGCTGAGCCACCCAGGTGCCCTATTTTTATAATACTCTTAATCCAATCCTTAGGTACATTTCCTTCTCTTTACTCTTTTAGGAAGAAAATTTGTTAATCAGACATTTATCCACTGTTGAATATTGGTAAAGTGTTTGGTTGACATAGAGAAAGTCTATAGTTGGAAGTTTGCGATTTCTTGGCTTGCATTTTAAGTGGTTCCCATGAACATTTACTTATATTAGCTATAAATCCTTTCTTATTAATTACATCATGTTAGCCATAGTGGGATAATTAATTTCTATCTCTCTAAGCCCTGAATTCAGATCCCTGAATTACAATTTTACTCCTTCAGCATTGATGAAATTCACTTTTTCCATGTCATTTATGTGTCAAGATGATAAAGTCTATTTATGAGCATTCAATCCAACAATGAATATTATGGAAGTGCCCAGAATCATTATTTTATTCCAAACTAAGGAGCATCCCAGATCAATGTTGAATATATTGTTCTAGTCCTAATAACACACACACATTATATTGTCAATTTCAAGTTGCTGGGCAACTTGTTCCAAAATGCTTCCATTCATCATATTGACGGTGATGTTAATCAAATTGACTATCCTTAACAAAAAGCCCTGCTTCATTTGTGTTATATTGCTTTTCTGCCTATGGGGAACATTTACACAATTAAAAAAACAGATCGAATGCTAATAAAGAAAACAAATGAAGATTTATTCATAATCCTCAAAAGAATTGTGATAATTTAATTAAGGTGTATGGTACTTTTGGAAGGAAAGTGATGAAATAGAAAATAAAATCCTTTGTGAGGTGAAGAGAGGGGCAAAGAAGCTTGTTAAGAAATTCTTTGGCTTTTGTAATATTCGCTGATTTAATCTCAAAGAACAATAGACAGGAATCCATTGAAGATGGAAGTTAGCACTTGAGGAGGAGAAAAAAAAGGGAGGATCAATCAAAATCTGAAGCTTGCCAAACACTTGAAAGATATAGAGACAGCCAGGAGGGAGAACAACAGTCTGGGGTGGTCCAAGGGAATAAAAGAAATTTACTTAATGGGATGAAACTAAGGCCCAAAGGAAATTCAAACTGATAATCAAGTAATGTTTTCTGGCAGCCACAGATTATTCATTCCTAAGCAATGTTAGACTTCCCGTGGAGATGTTTTCCTTTAAAGTTTTATACTCAACCATTAAGAGAGAAACAAAGCTTCCTCAACTGTGATGTGAATGAAACATCAATGTTTGTGAAGACTGTTGGCTCAGCTAAATGTAGCAAAGGTCTTCTGGGGGCAAGAATACTAATGGAGTAATAGCGTTCAAAACGGAGTTGACTTTGAGGTGCATCCACCTAATTAATAAACCAGGTACAAGGAAGATTTCAGAGTAATTTGGGAAGTCACAGCTTCTCTTTAAAGTCATCAAAAGTACTAATTCAGTCCTTCCAGTTCCCATATAATTGAGAAAGAGTTATGCCGAACATGGCACCAGAAGAAGTTATGCATCATGGATTCCTCCTGTCCAAGTCAGATGTTACATACAGTCTAGTTGAGAGCCACAGCACTGATCTGTTGGATGTGAGTGCATCATGTAGGGCTCAAAGATACAGGACTGAGTCTACAGGGAAATCAATCAAGGCTGGGTTCTTCTGGGAAGTCTTTATGGAATTGGGCTAGAAGCAGCTGACAAATTTGAATATGTGAAAGACGTATGAAAGTGTATGGGAAGGGCAAATCTATCACTAAGGTTACAGTGTACACTGTTATTTCACAATACTGTGAAATTTATGAAGTCTCTGTTAAACTTCCTAAAACAGATAGCTTGCTTGTAGGGAGAGACATCTATACAAAAAGGCCCGAGAACATTCTGTTTCTTAATAAAAATAAAGCAAGCAAACAAACAAAAGCAACTATGGTATATTCATGGAGCTCTCTGCCTCTAAAGGGAGTAGTATGCTCAATAGGATAAGTGCTGTGCTAAAACGTTTAAGACATGGATGCTAAACACAGTTCTGCTAGGAAAGAACATCACACTTACTTTTGGAAAGGAACTTCACCTCTCTGGACTATCTGTAATGAATAGTGAATTGAATAAAATAAAAAAAAATGAATAAGTAAAGTTTCCTAACTGCTTTAGTGTTCCTTTCCCATTCTGCATTTCTAAAATTCTCTTTGAACTGACTGGAAAAAATTATAGAGCTATACATGTTATAGTCATTCAGAGTGTGCAAAAGTTCTTTGTAGTCTGAATTTGATATGGGAGCCCATAAAAGACATCCAGCTCAAAGGAATAGTGAGAAGAACTACCAAGGAAATAAGAGACTGCTTTTTGTTTTAATCTTTTTTTAAGCATAACTTAATTTATTTTATAGTATCATATTAATTTTGGGTGTACAATATAGTGCTTCAATAATTCCATACATCACCGGTGCTCATTGGAATAAGTGCACTCCTAGTCTCTGTCACCTATTCAGCTCAACCCCCACCAACCTCCCCTCTGGAAACCATCAGTTAGTTTGTTCTCTCTAGTTACATGTCTGTTTCGTGGTTTGTATCTTTCTCTTTTTCCTTTTGCTCATTTGTTTTGTTTCTTAAATTCCACAAATGAGTGAAATTGTATGGTATTTGTCTTTGACTGACTTATTTTGCTTAGCATTATACTTTGTAGCTCCATTCATGTTATTGCAAATGGTAAGATTTCCTTCTTTTTTATGGCTAAATAATATTCATATCTATCTATGTATCATTATCTATCAATTTATCTATATCTATGTATATCTTACTTCTTCTTCATCATCAGTTGGTGGACATGGTCTTCTTCCATATCTTGGCTCTTGTAAATAATGTTGCTATAAACATAGGGGTGTGTGTATCCCTTTGAATTAGTGTTTTTGCATTTTTTGGGTAAATACTCAGAGTATTAGCAAGATCTTAGGGTAATTCTATTTTTAACTTCTTGAGGAGCCTCCATATTCTTTTTCACAGTGGCTACATCACTTTGCTTTCCCACCAACAGTGTATGAGTGTTCCTTTTTCTCCATATCCTTGCTAACACCTGTTGTTTCTTGTGTTGTTGATTTTAGCCATTCTGACAGGTGTGAGGTGATATCTCCTTGTAGTTTTGGTCTGCATTTCCCTGATGGCAAGAGATGATGAACATCTTTTCATGTGTCTGTTGGCAATCTGGATGTCTTCTTTGGAGAAATGTCTGTCTGAAGAACCAAGAGATTAACATTTGTCTCTTGTTATTTCTTCCCCTAAACAGTCTTCCTTCTACTGGCATAATGAGGTGGGTCTCAGTTTCAAATTCCATGAAGAGATATCAGACTGACGTCAGAGAGATAGGGAAACATTTAGTTCTACCTCTTTTGGTTAAAAAAAAAAGAAAAAAATGAGGAAATTTGGTGTCAGGTTTGGAAAGAGAAGATAATACAGTTGGTTTGATCACTGAGCTAGGCAGTATTTCCTTCTGCTTGCAACGTCATCATTTCAGTAGGATCTAAGTATCTCAGATTACTAGTATGTTTCCTATCACACACACCAAAAGGGATGCAATCCCAGAAAGATAAGTTGAAATTGTAGAATGCTAATTGACAAAGAATTGTATAAAATGGGTAGAGTGAGGGGAGGAATCAAGTCAAATGCAAAAATTTCCTGCTTTTCAACATTTACCTTGTATGATACTTATTAATCTAAGTTATGCTTTGATGTAAGGAAAAAATACATGTTTGCACTTACTTTTGTCCTTTTATTACCTTTTTGTTTTAAAATATGGAAGACCATTGTGTTGCCCAGTTCCTGCGTTTATAGCTGTTAGGAAGCAAGGTGAGGTTAGATATGGCATGAAATGAGATTCTTTATATTTTAAGCAATTTGTTGTTTCCCTTTGAATACATAAATTAAACATAAGCTGTTAGAAAAGTCAGGGCTTAGCCACAAACCCATGTCCAAAAAGACTTAGGATATAAAGCCATAGATATTGGCATGTTTGACTTGTTTTACATAATGCTTCTGAATGTCCAGGCTCATTGCCCTAGACTGTGGCTCTGATTGATGATTATACAGATGGAGATATCTTGTCAAAATTGTTTAAATAATGAAATGAAGTCTGAACAGATTTCATGTCAAAACAGAAAATGTGACTAGTAAACATAAGTGACTAGTTGGATGAAACCCCATTAGCCTGAATATCTCTTATAACCCAAAGATGGCAGATTCAGTCTAGAATTAATATTCAAAATATTCAGCTTGTTTTGATAAAGGAGTTAATAACAGGTAATGGAAAAGTCACTAGAAAAGGTTTAAGAAATGCTGAGCCTTTTCAATTTGATTCTATGGTCACATGGTCTTGGGCAAGATGTATTGACATGTCATATACAAATAACTCTCCTATAAAAAAAATGGAGATGATGGGGTGCCTGGGTGGGTGGCTCAGTCAGTTGAGCTCTGACTCTGATTTCATCTCAGGTCATTATCTCAGAGTCCCAAGATTGAGCCCACCACTGGGCTCTGTGCTCAGCAAGGAGGTTGAGATTCTCTCTCCCTCTCCCTTTTCCTCTCCTCCTGCTCACATGCTTTTATGCTCTGTCTCAAATAAATACATCTTTTTTAAAAATGGAGATGATAATGCCTACTCTTTCTCATGCACATGGTTGTGAGAATTGTTTGAAATTATATGATATAACAATAATTATATAGTAACTCAGTAATTGGATCTTGAGTTCTTAGGTTTTCCTAACCACCATAATCAAATCATCTTTAATTTTTACCAATGACCTAAGAAATAGGTAGTACTTTTTCCATCTTAAAGATGAGTAAAGTGCTTTTTTGTTTTGTTTTGTTTATTTTTAAATTTTATTTATTTATTTGACAGAGAGAAACACAGCTAGAGAGGGAACACAAGCAGGGGGAGTGAGAGAGGGAGAAGCAGGCTTCCCATCGAGCAAGAAGTCTGATGTGGGGCTCGATCCCAGGTCTCCGGAATCATGACCTGAGCTGAAGGCAGTCGCTTAACCAACTGAGCCACCCAGGCACCCCTAAAGTGCTTTTCAGAATGGTAGAAGACTTAACCTAAACTCACATGGTAAGTGAGATTTAGTGCTAAGCTTTAAATCAGTTATTTCTCGTCCTGAAGTCTATACATTTCTCATTATACCATAGTGATCTTAGAAAACAGTAGAGCGCCTAACAGGTAGCTCTATGTATAAAACACCTCTCAGTTTATGAAGTTTCATTGCTGTAAGCAGAATTATATAGTAAGAGTCCCCATTGCAGCTTTGGTTATTTCTATTTTGATTTTGCAAGCAAATAGAGAAAACCAACCAAGGTCTACTCATGGCTTAAGACCCATTTCAAATGCCACTCAGTTCACAAAGCCTTCAATTAAACTCCCAGTCAGTGCTACTTGCTTCTTGCTTGCATCAGTATGACTTTTATCATTTTTAATATAGTCTCTGTATTTTCCCATGTCTAGTTTTTCCTTTAGACCAGAGCTACTCAGTTCATTTAATATATATATGATATATATATCTCAAAATGTTTATTTATTTAATGTGTGTGCATGAGGAAGACGGATGGAGGGAGAGAGAGGAAGACAATCCCAAGCAGACTCCACGTGAAGCACAGAGCCAGATGTGGGGCTCAATCTCATGACCCTAAAATCACGACCTGAGTGGAAACCAAGAGTCAGATGCTCAATGGACTATACCACCGAGGACCCCCCACTACTAGTGTCAGGTGGTTATTTCAATTACAGTTAAATGAAACTTAAAGTGTAGTTCTATAGTAAACTAGTCAAATTTCATGAGTTCAAAAGCTACATGTGGCTACTTACCTCTGTATTAGACAATGCACATGTAGAAAACTTCCATATTATAGGAAGTTCTACTGGATAATGATGCTCTGGATTAGGTATGAAAACTACACCTTATGGATGAAATCTGCACTGTGTCTGGTTTTGTGTATGAACTTCTATCAGAAGATATTAACACTCATTCACTTTATATTGCCTTTGACTGCTTTTGGGTTAACATGGCAGAGTTGAGTACTTCCAACAGCCATCAGATGGCCCACTATGTCTAAAATATTTATTATCTGATCCCTTGTACAAAGAGTGTGTCAGTCCTGAATGAGACTACAAGCTGCTTGAGGCTGAAAGCTCCAAGCATGTTTCTTTCATTTGGGGTCCTGGTATGTTAGATTATCTATAAGAATGAATTTGTTTGCTGAATTGAGTCGACATCAAATTAAGAAATTAACCTGTAGTGTCACATCTAGGAAATAATGGGGTCAAAATTTAAAACAGTGAATCTAATACAAAACTATGTACTCATTTCATGCCCAGTGCTGCCTCTTGACCTCCTAGGGTTATAATGCTCCAGTCAGAATGATGAAGACCATGAGGCAGAGTAGGATTATCAGTAGGGTCCCCTCCCATACGTTTTATTCTCAAAGATACTTCTACCTATGGAGTCCACAAAGAACCAAACCAAACAAAAACAAACAAAACCAATCACAATGAATAATAAGAGAGAAACACAGACTCATTTGGACTCATTTAGACTATTCCTGTTCTAATCTTATTTTTATTATTCCCTTTGCTTTCTCTGTTCAAGCTCTAGTGATCCCCTTCCCTCCATGAACCTGGGGGCCATGCTTCTACACACCCAACACTTCACTGTCACCACTGTCCCTGCCTGGTGGGAATACTGGGTACGGATGTTAGGACTGTGCACTGCAACATGAGGCAACCATGGCAACCATACTGCCTATAATTCTCTCTCCACAAATATTCAATGGCTCCTCTTGGTCTTTTTCAAAGCTGCTCACTGTCATTTTCTCTTGAAGCAACTCTTGGCGCTTGCCACCCCCTTTACTTGGCTCTATTTTCCTTAACATTTAGATTTTGACATAGCATAACATTTAACTTATTTGTTTGTTGTTTATTTTCTGTCTTCCCTTACCAGAAAACAAACCCCATGAGGGCAGATCTTTCTGTTGTTTGTTGGCCTTCTCAGGGCTGACTAAAAGGATTTGTAGCCAAATCTTCCAACCTCTTCCTCCGAATTTCTGTGCTGGCTGGCAGTTTGGAGTAATGGCTGTCATACCTTCAAGGGACAGGAATGAAGTACACAAAGAAAATAATGCTGACGGAAAGCACTTTTGCCCACGTCTCTCAGGGGATTCTCCTTTCTTCTTTAATCATAAAGGGGCTTAGCTCTCTATATTTATATATATTGAAGTAGTTCAGGGAGTGACGGTCGTGACCAAATATGCAGAATAAGGAATTGTCTGTGTGTGTGTGTGTGTGTGTGTGTGTGTGTGTGTGTAGGTGTGAAAGAGAGAAAGGGAGAGAAGCTGGGAATGGTGATGTTGATTGAAAAGAATGTGAGAGGTTGGATTTGGTCAAAGGCTAGTAAGATGTAAAATATATTTATTGGGCACAGCTGCGGATGCGATGGCCAACACAGTATGAGCAACTGCATGTCTGATGCACTTAACCAAATAGTGTTCTCATGACTGCTGCTGTATTATTTTGAAGAATTTCTTGGAAGCTGAAAGAGATTCTGTTTGTTCTTTCCTCTAAAGGTTTTTTTTCACCCCACTAGGAAAATTTAGAGATTGTCTATAAATCAAATAGAAAGGCAGTAAAAAGAAGAATTCAGGATTCTGCTATCCCTCTGGATAGTCCCTACATTTTTATTTTATAAATATAGTGAAAGTTCTATTCCCTTGAATCATTCTTCTTAACTGAAGGAAACAATACATCACCCCTATTTCGAACAATTGATTAATTTGCATAATCTGGACAGATAAGAAAATCAGGTTCAGTGCTGAGGATCATAAAAAGAGTTTAGTGCAGAGTGTCCTTGCTGTATAATTTAATGTTGATGCCAATCTTTTAACTGCCTCTGAAGTGGGACTGAAGAGCCTTATAATAATGATAATAAGGCTATGAAATTTAGATCTCGTATTGGCTGAAATTAGATAATTAGTTTAGAACTTCTTAAATTACATATTTGGGGGCAGAAAACGAGTGAGAACCTGATTTCCAGCAACACAAGGTAATAACTGAATCTATACAGATTGGTGAGTATTCACTGGATCCTCATGAAACACCAGCCACCATGTCAGGACCCGACTGGGTCTCGGTAAGCAGAGAGAGCCTCTGAAGCAGGGAAGTTTCTCCAGCCTAAAACAGTCTAACCTCTAGAAGACAGAAGGATGATACCAAGTCAGAAAAACACCCATATCCTATCTTATTCTCATTTGCTGTTTGTAACCTTTCTAAATATATTCACCTCTCTTGTCCTTTATTTTATCCTTTCAAAAACCTGTGTTTATGATTAAAGGAGACTTGGCAGAATAAAAACAAAAATAAAGCAACAGAAGACCATACCTGGAACCCAAGCATCCTAGTAACTTATTATTAATGTTGACCACTTCAAGTTGGCATAATTGGTGAAGAAACAAGGCATGACTCTGTCTGGTCCCTTAGTCCCCCAATCTCTGCAGCTTTACATCATCTTTATCTCTCCCTTTATTCGCTTTAGCTTTACTGTCCCTCTTAGGTACATTACAGATGCAGACATCTTACTCGACAAGACTCTTTTTTTTTTTTCTTATTCCTAGTTTTAAAGGGTGCAGGAAGCAATCTGGCCTCCCAAACAAATCACCCTCGTTCTTTTTTCCTTTTTTAAAGATTTTATTTATTTATTTGAGAGAAAGAGAGAGCACAAGCAGGAGGAATAGCAAAGGGAGAGGGAGAAGCAGACAGCCTGCTGAGCAAGGAGGTTGATGTGGGACTTGATCCCAGAACCCTGGGATCATGACCTGAGCCAAAGGCAGATGCTCAACCGACTGAGCCACCCTGGCGGCCCACCCAAGATCATTTTTTAAATATAGAAAAATCAAATACAATTGAGTCATATTTTCCATGTAATAAACTAGTTTTGGTTTTAAACCTCCAGATGAAAGGTCCTCATCTCCTCTGAATGGCTGAGGCTTCATGATGAGGAGCTGAGGTCATCGATCCTTTATTTCTCCTTCAACACTATACATGGAACTAGATGTGTGAAACAGTCTGCCTATCTCCAAGGTGAAACAGGTTATCCTGTGTGATGGAAAGGATATATAAACTGTAAAGCATTAGCTGGAGAGGTCAAGTTAACTGATTTTCTGAGAAGAGAAATCATCATTGGAGTAAATGTATATAAAAATTCCCCAAATTATTTAGATTCCCTTTATAAAATTACCAAAATGCCAGCATATCTAAATACATCTATATTATCATTTTGTCTTTGAAATCCTCTTTTGGACTTATTCTCAGAGCCCTGAGTACATTTTTCTTTTAATCACTTCTACCTAATTATAGCAACCTTCTATTTCCAAACAAGGGAGTTGATTTTCAGAAATAGCCAAAACCAATTTCAACAAGTATAAATAATAGGATATGTGGTCAGGCTAGTTAATGTCATTTTTAAATCAGGAATAATTGATAAATGTCTAGTATTGAATAGGATTTTTAAAAAAGTAATATAAATGATGCCTATGAGGGCAAATCTAGATTTTTAATTATAATAGGATCAAGGAATATTTGTCATGTGCTTCATAGATCTACTGTACTCTCTTCTCTTTGAAAATCTTTTGTTAATAAGAGGGAAGGTTATTGGATGAAGAGAAAAAAGTGTTGTGGGGTTTATCTTCCTTGCTACACTGCTTCAGTTAGTCACCTTGAGGAGTTTACAAGACATGATGGCAGGTCAGCATGTATTCATAGAATGAGTATGAAAATTCACATATTTTTCTTCTTTGAGGTTTTATCATGTCTGAAATGAGCTTCTTCTCAATAAGAAGGATTATTTTATTTTTTGAACTTTAAATCAGGAACAACTAAAAACAATATGTTTATTGTTTATGGCTTAAGAAATTAAATTCCGTTTTTTTGTTTTTTGTTTTTTGGGTTTTTTTTGTCAGTAGAAAGACCACTCTCTCCTTTGCAGAAAATCAAATTATAGCTCTGAGTAAATTTCTCTCCTGCAGGAAGAAAAGGAAGGAATTGTCTTCATAGATAATAACTACTGATCTTTTTTATTATTTTTTCTATTATGTGAGTTACCATGCAGTCCGTCATTATTTTTTGATGTAATGCTCCAAGATTCATTGTTTACATATAACACCCAGTGCTCCATGCAGTCTGTGTTCTCCTTAATACCCATCACCAATTTACAGGAGTGAATCAAGTTAGTTTTTCTTTAAAATAATGCCTCTCTTTGCAGGTTTGATTGGAAGTTAATACAACCTTATTAGTCATAAATTTGGTTCTAGTCATGGTTCTTTGGGAAGCAGGATTTTTATTTAGCCTGTTAAGCTAGGGGTTTGTGTGTATTTGTGTGCGTGTGTGTGTGTGTGTGTGTGTGTGTGTGTGTGTGTAGAGAGAGAGAGAGAGGGAGAGAAATATCAGAAAAAATTTAACCTCTCATTTTGGAGGTTACACAAAATCCAATTGACCTTTTTAAAAACATCTAATTGTCATGCACCCAGGTACTTTCTGGGCTTGAACTGGCAGTCAAATATCACAAGAAAGGTTATTCTTGTTATTTCAAAACCTGTTTGAATCAAGAACTATTGAGTGTCCTTGGGGAGATTCCAATTAAGCTCATCATGGTCTTCTTTTTAATTAATTAATTAATTAATTAATGTTTGTCAAGTGTTCTGAAATGCTAAATGAAACATACATGCTAATTAGTATTATTTGTGAAAAGCAAATAAGATATTAATGGTTTCTATTTTCTCATAAATATATCACATTAGTTGGCTCACTTTTGAACCCAAAGAATAGTTTCACTTTTATACTTTTATCAAATGCACAATGCAAAGAATATGATTATTTTAGAGACACAACTGAAAAGAACTAGATAATATTTTTTCTCTCTCTAGCCTTTGTAGTTTTGTTTTATCAGTTGATAAGTTATCTTTGTAGAGTAAGATAGAAGTAGTGTGTTAATGACTGGTGGTGCTTTACAGTATTCTTTGCTTTAAGTAAACTTTAGAATTATATGAGAACCTTGAATTTCTGCATTAATTTAAAAGGAGTGTTTATGGTAACTAGGAATAAGAGATTGTTTTCCCATGAGACTCTTCACTGAAAATTCTTAATAGCTGCTTCAATGTATCTTCTGTTTTACAGTATTTGTGATAAAAAGGGAAGTTCAATCTAGTAAAGATTAATTAAATTTTGACCTCACTGTTATAGCACTCATGAATCTATAACTATAGGAATATACTGGTTGGGACTTGAAACACACACACACACACACACACACACACACACACAAATGTGTGTGTGTGTGCGATGGTGTAAGTGCGACGGTGTAGAAAATAAAGGGTGGCTAGTACAGCTAACAATTTGGGTTCTCCCCAGTTCAAGTCTCCCATTTGTCACTAGATGTTTTGATGTCAAGAGGAATCCAGTGCCAGAAGAAGAGCTCAAGTAGCGATTTTTGAGACTTTGGAACATGTAATCTTTGTGATTGAACCCAGTGTAGCTGCAAATCATGTTTTTAAATGTAAAATTGCAAAAGGTTTTGCAACCTTTAAATCTTTTCTTGTCATTTTATGATTCTGGTGTTAAATTTTGCTGTGTTAATGTCATCTTCACTTGGTAATATTTACAGCACCTAAATCAATGTTGAGGACACACAGAATATTGAAGGATCAACTCTACTTCTTCCAAATACACTTTAATATTTTGACTGCTAGGCCAGAGTTCGAGAAATGACTGCAGTAGAATGATAATGAGAAGTTTAACAGTTTTATGATGGTTGAAGCTGACTTTATGAAAGTTGATAAATTTCATCTTGTAGGTTTCAATTTCTCATTCCCCACCAAGAGATGGGGAGAATACATTGATACTGCATTTCAAATTGGCTAGATCAGAAGGAACAGCAGCTAAAATCCATTACAACCCAATTACATCCATCAGCTGAAGCTGTGTGCATTCACTCGTGAACATCAGCATTTACTCCATAAAGAGGAACTAATGAGAAATTTGAAAATGGAATCCACGCATCAGTAAGTTTGGAGAGATTTTTCTGGGATTAATGATCTGCCAGAGCATCTTCAACATGCTGGAAAGCTATTCTCTCTAGGTTTGTTTACTGACCAAGAGAAAAAAAAAAAGAGGGTTCCTTCTGTCTACTCATCACATATATGAAATACTTGACTCATCTTAGTTCTTCAAAATGGGATGTCGTGTGCTTTGGAAATAAGGTATGTGTTGGTGAATGCTGCTTTCCTTGAATTAGACAAATTAAATTATTAGATAGGAAATTCCTAGATAGATATTGGTAGTGATTTCTGCCAATCTATGAACCTACAAAGAATCTACAAATTCTTCCACTTTCATAGATACTCAGAAAGCAGTGCCCTTTTTCACTTGAGTCCTAGGAGCATGTTTAGAGTTGTACATAATAGCAATAATTCTGAGCTGTAGAAATTTAAAAAATAGTTCTCTTTTGTTGTTTGAGTTTTGATACTTGCATAGATAGAAAATAAATATTCTACTTTTTGAATTGCAATAACTTAAAGAAGAATAAGGCAGTTTATAAATGGTGTGACAAACTTGTTCATGATTACATAACTTTGTATGTATAATTTCTGACTGTAATAACCACACATTTTGTAAAAACTAAACACTAGGTGAGGTTTGAGAATTTGGGGGGATTTCCTCTCATCTGGTGAAATTGGTTTCTGACAGCCTACAATTCAAGGATGTTACTGCATTTGAGGTCTGGGTAGTATAGTCATTCAGATGAAAGAAATGTGTGTAGAGGGTAGAAGATCTGATCCCTAATGATGTTTGAAGGAGGATTTAGCTTATATTTTTGCATCACATAGCACAGTATGATTTATTCCTCTATTTCTGAGTACCTGGAGTCTGTTTATCCAAGTAGCTGCGAGTATAGCACCTTATGATGTCAGGTCTTAATGAAGGTTGTAAGGGTATGAAATTAAGAGTCCTTATTTTTTTCTAAATTCTAGGGAGACGTTTAGACAAATAAATTGCAAAAGATATAGAAAAGATAAAATGTATAAAATACAAAAAGTCTAAAAAAATTTAGAAAGATAAATTTCAAAAGGTATGTAAAAGAATTTGGACTTTACATTTAGCAACAGGAATCCTTGGAGGATTGTTGTGAAGGGATAATGTAGAAGTTTCAGAAGGGTTACTCTGATGTGAGGCAGTGAAATGGAGGGTGTGGAGAACACAGTGGACCTGTGTTTTAAGTAAGAGATATTGGAAGTGGAAACAGTATTGGGAGAAAAAACATTGATATATCAGAAGTAGAATTAACAAAAACTTAGTGATTGAAAAACCCGGATTTTTTCTAGGACTCCTAGGTTGTGGCTGTACCATTATTGAGAGAGAGGCACGAGGCAAGAGGAGGAGGACATTAGTTGATCTTGTCATTCCTCTTAATCTTTTTGAGAACCTTTTTAGAATACATACACTAAGAAGAGATACCTGGAGTAAGCACCTATGTACTTACACTTCAAAGGGACTGGCTACCTCTCTGTATCAGCTGAAACAGAATTGACACCTTAGTCCCATTTTTCTTATATGTGAAAAAAGAAATCAAGTGGGAGACTTTTAAATAAGAAATTAGTTTCTCTGTGAATATCAAAACATGTCCTCAGGCACTTTTAATAAAATTTGAGATTTTCTTAAAAGTATTTCTGTTCATATGTGTTCAAGAGACTAACTCCAACTAAGCAAGCAGTTGGAGAGTTCCGGCCATTTCAAAGCTGGCCTTTGGGGATAGGATTCCTATCCTCTGGGGATTTTGGTGGTTTCAAGAATGGCGTGTATATATATATATATATTTAACCTTTTATTTACAGTTAGTTTCGACCACATTGACTCAAGAAGGAATTAGAACCTGAAGGCTATGTGTATGTGATGGGGGAAGGAACAGACAGTGAGAAAAATAATATAAAAATGAACTAAAATAGCTAAAAAGATGCAGAAAACAGATCCCAACTATTCAGATGGATCAATTAACTGTATTTTCTTAATGTACTGACAGTTTTCAATGAAATAAAAGTCAATAATATAAAGTGTCAGGATTTATAATATTTTAAAGGGGCAATAAAATTGTTAGATGCCATTTGAGACTCTAGTGTAATACAATCCTGAAGATTCATGAAATTTGTAACTCAATAAAACTAATGTAATGTAAAACTAATAGTAAAATGTGAACAGTATACCAATACTTACTTTGTCCTCCTAGCGTTAAGATGTGGCTATGGGTATTTTTTGCTTTCTTTATATTATGTCCCTGTTCCTAAGTCTTCTCTTCCTCTCTTCCTCCATTTTATTTATTTAGCACGGTATAAAGAAAAGAGACAGTAGATATTTTGTTTAGCCACAAATATTGGAATATCTTTGTTAGTAGATAAACAAAGGGAATTTTTCTGCTTACTTCTCCTGGCACACCCACATCCTTGCAGCACCTCAATTTAAACTTATTGACACAATAGTGATAAAGAACACAGGTAATTAGTTGTCAGAAGACTAGTTTGAGATCTATTCTGCTAACCACAGTAGCTTAGATTTTCTTTTCATTTTTTCTTTAAATTTTGAGATAACTATAGATTTTCAGGAAGTAGAAAAGGTTGTTCAGAAGAGTCTTAATTGGGGCGTCTGGGTGGCTCAGTTGGTTAAGCTACTGCTTTCAGCTCAGGTCATGATCCTGGAGACCCGGGATCGAGTCCCACATTGGGATTCCTGCTGGGTGGGAAGCCTACTTCTCCCTCTCTCAGTCCCTCTGCTTGTGTTCCCTCTCTAGCTCTGTTTCTCTCTGTCAAATAAATAAATAAAATCTTTAAAAAAAAAAAAAAAGAGTCCTAATTACTTCTTCCCAAGTTTCCCCTAATGGTTACATCTTGTGTTGGTACACTGTCAAAATCAGAAATGTGTTTGTCTAATTTAATGCCATTTTATCACATGTAGATTTTTCTAACCACATCAAAACCAAGATACAGATATTCCATCACCATAAACATCTCTTGGTGCCATCATTTTACCTTCACTCAAAGGTAGAAGCCTTACCATTTTCTTAAGTTCTTTACCCTCTACTATGTATAATTGTCTTAAATACTTACATATATTTAGATCCACATCAAATATTATGTTCATTGCTTTTATTGTCAGTATAATTCAGAAGAAGGAAGATGAGAAGGAATGACTTTTGGATTTATTCTTATTTTTGCCCTTTACATTATTCTTCCTTCTTAATGTTCTAAGGATACTTTTATCATTTTTGTACCTGTTTCAAGAACTTCCTTTTGCTATTCTATGAGGGTAGGTCTACTGAAAACAAATAATCTTAGTGTTTCTACATTTAAGAATATCTTGGTTTCCCTTTTATGCTTAAACGATATTTTCACTGGGTATAGGATTCTGGATTGACAGTTTTTATTTTTCAGCGCTTGAAAAATATTGTGCCATTTTATTCTAGTCTCTATGGTTTCTTATGAGGAACCCAGCATTATTCAATTTAGTTTTTCACTACAAGTACAGTATTGTTTCTCTCCTACTTTTAAGATTTTTTTCCTTCTCTTTAGTTTCTGAAGTTTATGATGTGTGCTGGTGTGGATTTCTTTGGATTTATTATATTATTTGAGATTCACTAAGCTTCTTAAATATATAGGCTTATATCATTTCTCAAATATGGGGAAATTTCAGTTATTATTTCTTGACGTACTTTCTCAGCTCCCATCCTATTTCTTCTCTTGTTCTGGACTCCAGTGGCACAAATATTGGATCTTTTGTTCTAGTCCCACAAGTTTCTGGGAGTTTCTCTTCTCTTTTCTTCTCTTCTCTTCTCTCCTCTTCTCTTCTCTTCTTTCTCTTCTCTTTTCTCTCCTCTCCTTTTTCTTTTTTTCTCTTTCTTTCTTTCTTTCTTTCTTCCTTTCTTTCTTTCTTTCTTTCTTTCTGTCTTTCTTTCTTTCTTTCCTTCTTTCTTTCAATATTTTTTCTCTGTTGTTCAGACTTCTTAATTGCTATTGATCTGTCTTAAAGTTTACTGATTCTTTCCTTACTTTTTCCATTCTGCTATTTAGTCCCCCCATTCACTCTTTAAAATTTCAGTTGTATTTTTCTTTCTTCTTTTTTTTTTTAAGATTTTATTTATTTATTTATTTAGAGAGTGCAAGTTGGGGGAAGGGAAGAAGGTGAGAAGAGATAGAATCCTAAGCAGACTGCACACTGAGCACAGAACCTGATGCAAGGCTTGATTTCACAACCTTGAGATTTGACCTGAGCCAAAATCAAAAGTTGAATACTTCACCAACTGAGCCACCCAGGTTCCCCACAGAACTGTATTTTTCAGTTCTAAACTCTGATTTGGTTCTTCTTTATATCTGCTATTTCTTTGCTGAGATTTTCTATTTTTTTCATGTGTTTCAAGCCTGTTTGTAATGAATTGGTGGTTGAAGCATTTTTATGATGGGTGCTTTAAAATCTTTGTTAGATAATTATAAAACCTGAATTATCTTGGTGTTGACATCTATTGATTATCTTTTCTTATTTAAGTTGAAATTATCCTGGTTCTTGGTTTTTTATTATATCCTGAACATTTTGGGTATTGCAAGACCCTTGATATTATTTAAATCTGTTTTAGCATGTTTTTTTCTGACACCATGCTGGTGGGCCAAGGGTTAGGTGTGGGTGGAAGTCCAGGTTCCCCAGTTCACCTATTTGCTACCTCAGAGAACAGAGGGTTGCCTTGTTCCTTTTGGGCAGATGGAGGATTTCAGGCTCCCACTAACCTAATACATCCTTGGCTATAATGAGGAGTGGTGCCTCATTACTTATCTCAACTGACAGTGTAAATTGAGGGAAAGCCTTATGCTTCTGGATACTGTTGAAAGTTCTAGCTTTCCTCTTGGTCCTCTCCACGAAACAATGAAAGATTGGAGGATTTCTTGCTGTGTGGAGATGGACATTCATAATTCCCAAGGGGCTTCATTAATTCTGAGCAGGTATGACTGTCAAGACTCCACAATCAGCATTTTTTGACAGCACCTCAGTGTGTGTGCGGGTGGGTGGGGCAGTTGGAACATCTCATTATAGCCTGGAGAAAGTGAAAGTGTAAGGTCACCACATGGTGACTTTACTGATGGGAATGGAGATGGGGCTGTTTTTCTTCTGTGGTATTTGCTTGATATAGTTTGGCTATTATCTAAAAGTTTTATGCCTTACTAGGTTTCCCTGTGCTTTTGCTACAGAGAAGTGACTTTTGAGGAGACTTTTATTGTCTGCTTTTGTTGGGGTTTCCAGATTGCTGGCTTCTCCACACGGTCTGGGATACACACACACACACACACACACACACACACACACACACACACACGGCAAAGAGAAAAAGCATGAAATTCATACTGTGTCATTCCTTGCATCTTAAGGTCCAGATAGTATGCTTCTTCTTTCTATCTTTCAGAGTCTCCTTATGATTGTTTTATATATAATGTACAGAGTTTTTAGTTAAACATAGACAGAAGAAGGAAAAGAATATTTGCTCTTTTTTGGTCTGGAACTACAAAGTGATTTAGAATTTCTTAAGCTAAAAATGATTCTAACGGACAAGTACCAAGGGAGAAAGACTAATATGAAAAATAAACTATTACTACTTGAAGTTGTAACCCCAAAAATTTAGAGCTAAGCTTGATGAATCTTTATTTAAAACTCACTTTTTCAGATTTCTTAGCTCTATGAGAAATACTGATAGGTTCTACTTTGAAAACAAAGTGAAGAAAGGTTTAACACCATGTCTTAGGCATGAATTCCATTATTCTCATTTAAGATTTGGAGAAAATTATTGAGATATAATTGACCTATAATATTATATTAGTTTCAAGTATGCAACATAATTCAATATTTATATATATTGTGAAATGATCACCACAAGAAATCTAGTTAACATTCATTGCCATACATAGTTTCAAAATTTTTCTTTTTTTAAATTTTGATAACATCTAAATATGACTAGTATTTTATCAGAAAATGAAACATGTTAAAGAGAAATGTTATATAAGTTCAGTATAAAATAGATGAACAAGCATGGGAAGTACACATAAAAATAATCTGAATTCATTTGCATACATCCAGATTATAGCATGAAACCATTGGTGAAAAATTCTTTATTAAATATATTTCTCTAATTAGAGAGCAGGTATGTAAATATTTGTATATAAGCTTTTCATATTAAATATACATATATAGAGACATTCATAAACAGTCTAAGTTGCTGTGGAAGAGAACAATAGTGAAAGGAAGAGAGAGAGAAAATCAGCGATCAAACAAGAAGAAAAATGTTTCTATTTCCTGGTCTAGGGGAAGGTGAATATTCCAGAATCCGGGATGGATAGCTGCATGGAGTTTCAGGCATGTAAGCTCCTTCTTTTTCTCTCCATCACCAATTCTGAAGGGATTTCTTCTCTTCTGCAAGGGCAAGGCTGGCTTACTGTCACCAAGTGTTAGAACCTTTAGAAGGGGGAAAAGAGAAAGTAAATGGCACAAACTTGCCATTCAAGGAACCCATATGGAGTTGAAAACATAATTTCTACACATATTCCATTTGGTGAGAACTCCTTTCTCTCATACCCTTGCTGAGAACTTCCCCAAGAACACTACCCCAAAATCTCATTCAGCTACAGTATACAACTTGTAATCCAGGATCTCTGTGTGATGTGCAGTTCTTTCCATATTGTCTAGATGGGGCTTCTTGTATCTGATGGACTACAAAATAGAAAATGTATCTTCTCCAATTCTCCACACACTCAGTATGCCACAGGAAAGTTGCATTAAAATCCCACATTGAGTGAAGGGAAGGACCAGAGGCACACAACTGTCATACTTCTATAACAATGAAGAAACACTGCTGGCAAGGAAAGCTGGAGAAACTCTGCTTTGGCAGTAGTTTAAATTTCTTGGTCAAAGTCGGATTCTGATTTCTGGGAGGAATGGTTTTGTCCAATAACCTCTATTGCTTCTGACTTTGCCCTCTGAGAAATTCTTACTTCTCCATTATTACCTGTGCATACATCTGAAATAGATATTAGAAAAAAACACCCCTCTTCAGGACTGCAGAGCCATCAGAGCCCAATTCCTGTGGGTGCCATTTTGGAGATTGTCAGGTTGCTTTATCAATGGAACAATCACAGGCTTTTCTATGCCAAGCTTGTAGTTCCATTGACAAAGTTATTTCCTTAAAATTTAGCAGGATTTTGGGTTATATACCTCCAGAAACATTCATGTGAAAGTTAATATAGCAGTTAGTTTGTCACGTCATTGTTCTTTAGTCAGGGCATTTATTAACTATACTCCATGCTTTACTCATCTTTTCTTCCTAATGTAATGGTGGTCAGTGTGAGGTAATCTGAAACAGTAAGCTTAGCGAGTTTATCAGTCTGTAAATGCCAGCAATCACAAAATCTCAGTGCTCTACAACAAGCATTCATTTTGCTTGCATCTGCCATTGGTTGGGGTTCAGCTAACCTAAGCTTTTTAGCTGGGTAACTCTAAGCTACAGGTTGATTTCAGGTATCTCTCATTCTCTTTTGATTAGCACGTCAGCTGGTAATTGCAGAAGCAAAAGACGTCCTTGGAAACCACAGAAATTTTCTATGCCTCTCAAGACCCAAGCTTAGATGTGGCCACTCTCACTTTGCCCAATTTTCTTTGGCTAAAACTAGTCACATAGCCACACCCAAAGGCAAGGGATGGGGGAATATGATCACCTTTAGCGTGGATGCCAAGTCACATGACAAAAGGTGTGGACACAGGGAGGGTAAAACATTAGGGCCAATAGATCAACCTGACGTTTTCCTCTGACAGAGAACACCCAGTGTGAGGCTCTCTTAAGTCTGGTTTGTCTCTTCCAAACTTCTAAGTCCTGAAATCTTTAGCCTCTGAGTGAATTAGATTGCAGATTTTAAGAAAAGAATTTCCTTTAGGTGGCTGTATTTTTTCCATTACTGCTTATAGAGTTACATCTTCTTGACATTATCATTGTCTCGTATATTTTGTTAAAAGCAGCAAAGAGAAGCTAATATAAACCAACATGCTAATCACTTATTAAGCCAGTCTCACCTGTTTTATATCTTATTTCCACCCTACCCTACTCCCCGCCACTTCTAATACCAAATATTCTAGATGTTAATGCTCAGTGACAGCAAACTCCTAGGTACTTTAAAAAATAATTTAATACAGGCAATTTGATGCTTATAAAAGACATGGAACAATGGGAGTCAGGGGCTGCCACAGCATTAAAGAGTCCAAGGACAATGGACACAGCTACATCCCAGAAACCAAGAAGCGGCAGTTGCTGACATTTCTGCTGCCCGTGTGACGCCTGTCCATATTGCAGGTGGAGCTGGTGACCACACATGCTGAGCACACCGCAGGTCAAGAAGCACATCGCCTTGACCTTACTATGCCCTGCATAGTACCCGGACCAGCACATTAGCTAGGATGCCTACACATCCCAAACTCCAGCTATAGGTGAGTCTTTGAAATGCACTTTTTTTTTTTTTTTT
>PITA01022416.1:0-30277 GCA_004023965.1 Spilogale gracilis | reverse complement strand
TTATTGTAAATTGTGTGACACAGGAAGGCCTTCTCTACAAGAAGACAACCATGGTTAGCCAGAATGCTGCACACATCAGCTACAAAAAGAAAATGCATTCTGACTTCAAATCCCTTTATAACCTCTTTCTATACTACTTATAACTTGTGATAATAGGCTGACGTACTTGAAAATGCCTAGGAGTTGGTGAACTTTCACATGTGTACCCAGGCACACACTCGTATACACACATTCACACACACGTGTTATGGGTACTCACACCCAGCTTAGTAACAAAGAGGGAGCATCATAAATGTGGGGATTTGTAAGGGGGAAGGAATTCTCTATAAACCCCGTGCCAGCCACTGCCTGAGTACAAAGTAGTAGAAAGTTCTGTTGATAGGAAAGGTGGTCCTCAGCTTAACTTAGATGAATTCGCCAAATTTCTGTGCCAAGCACAAAGACAGAGAAGAAAGCACATTTGTGGCTAAAAGGTGCTTTGACTGTTCCACGGTGGCCTTAATTTAATGCTAATGGATTAATTTCCAGGTTGCATGTCCTCTCTCCTTAAATAGCACTTAGTGTAATTGATGCCAGGTTAATCACTGTGCCATCCACAGGAAGTATCCACGGGGCAGGAACCACATGCTGTCTCACCTGTGCTTAAAGAAGAGAATGTCACGTCTCTCTGAAGAAACAATGCTGCCTGAAAATAGTGCTGAGTCTCAAATGAGATCCTGGAGAAAAATAAAGCATGAAGCACAACGAGACAAAGATAGCAAAGACCAGTACCTAAGTATTAAAGTAAAGATTAGGGGGATTGGTTTTCTTCTCTCCTACATTACTAAATAGTTTCCAAAATCATAACGATAGGTACATATCAATTTAGAATTACTGAGAGTGGAGTGTTATGGGGAAAAAAGACATATGGAAAGTATTTCCAATCTCAGTTGGGATTTATCTTAGTCCATTAAGGCTGTTATAATAAGGCCACAGACTGGGTGACTTATAAGCAACAGAAACGTATTTCTCACACTTCTGGAGGGTGGGAGGCACCAGTAGATTTGGTTTCTGGTGAGAGTCCGCTTCCTGGTTCATAAACAACTGTCTTCTCACTGTGGCCTCATATGGCAGAAGGGGCCAGGGAGCTGTCTGGGGTCTCCTTTCTAAGGGCACTCACCCCACTCAGAAGAGCTCCACCCTCATGACCTCATCATCACTCAAACCCTGCCCCCATCTTCATACCATCACATTGAGGGTTAGGCTTCAATACATACATTGTGGGTGGAGGAATAAGGAGTGACAAGACTCTAAGGAAGCACACTAAAGTAACAGTTGATCTCTCTCAACACTGAGATCATCGCTAAACGTTATCCACCCCCCTTGGCTTTTTATTATTCTCTAACTTTTTGATAGTGAGCATGTACTATCTTTTCAATTTAAAAAGAGTTGTCTAATTTTCTAAAAATTGCTACCATCCTATTTTTATAAAAACTACACATTTTATTCATTTAATTACGTTTATTTTAAACAGGTTTCATCTTTGATTCCTGGCATACACTGAGAGGGGAAAAGTTCTTACCTTGGACAAGTAAAGGGATGTTCCCTGTAAAGTATACACCTTTTAGAAGCAATTTTGCCATCCCATCTTCCCTCAGATTTTCCCATCACTCACTGAAGCAAGGCAGGCATGGAAAGCTACATGCCTGGACTTAAACTTATTTGAATCCAGGGCTGAGGTGACCTTGGAAATCATAGCAAATGCAAGTCTAGAATCTTAGAGAAAACCTTCATTTTCTCTTTTTTCTGTGTGTTCATGCTGCTTATTCTTTGGACTGAGATATAGAATCCTTATGAATTCCAAGCACAGTGCCTTATATCTAGTAGATTCTCAATAAATGAAGGTTGAAAGAATAGAAAAATTAACCAAAAAAAGTTTTGAACATGAATGATTAATGCTTTACATAGGGAAAAAAAGGTTCTGGAAATAAACATCAATTTCTTTTCCTTAACCTGATAGGAGGAAAGAAAAAGCAAAGACGAAACTATCTTAAAAGTAGAACACCTACCCCTGTGACACAGGTTGGCATCAGGTGCTGGGACCTGTCCCCAGACAGGAAGCCACGTGACTCTGATGATGGAAACTCACAGGGAAGCCCGCAAAGATACCTTCTTCAGAGGTCCAAAGAACTTAGAGGAAAAGTAAAAATGTCTCTAGCTCTTCCCGGTGGGTAAGAGAAAATCTAATTCAGTGGCCACAAGAGAGCTCCAGTAAGCAACTGATGGAGGAGCCTCCAGAACCCAGTAGGATATCACTCAGCTCAGCAAAAACCAAAGTGGTCAACACATGACAGACTTCAGGTAGTAAAAGAAGGTTTAAATATACCCTAGAGGCAGTAGAAGGTACAGAAAGAACATTTACTCTCCAAAGTAGGAAAGGTTTTAGAAGCAAAGAGAACATTTTCAGGATTTAGTAAGGCTTAATAATGACAACACACAGGTTTCTCCAATGACAAGATGCACATAAAATGCAAGGCCTGCACTTCTTTTGTCCTCCTTCAATCAAACCAAGCAGATTCTCCTCAGTAGCTGGGCTTACTCTGCGGTCATTTTGAAGGACGTGGGAAACCACACCACTCACAGACATGGCAGCTACCAAGTGGACAGAAATTTCCCTACCATCACCATTATGAGGGCCTCCAAACCTAGTTTTCATATTTTCCCATCCAGAGATCCCTTTTTTGAAGATTTCAAAATGTCTTTTTAACTTCAGTCTTTGACCCAGTTGAAACACAATGTAAATATGATAAGCACAGTATACCAGATGTCCTTTCTCTAAATGTTTTCTCTCCTGATTCTAAAATGGAGGGTTTGGATTTTCTTTCTAGCATAAGAAAACAAAAGGTCTCTGAAGACAATATTGTGGCATTGCTGTCCTATGTGTCATGGGGTGGGTGTAATGGACAAAGATAGGCATCTAGTTCTCATAGAACTCTAATTTTCTTAGATGCTTCCTTTACTGGAGGACAGGCTTCTTGTCTCAAGATAATCTCTAGTTCTCTCATTTTCTAACTTCAGTACCTAGACTTTTTTTTTTTTTTTTTTTTTTTTTGTAAAAAGATGGCTTTTATGACTGACAGAGTTCTCCAGGATGAAAGGAAATATATCAAGGGCTTTCATCTTTAGGAAAGGGTCTTAGATACAGAAGTGGCTTAATATGCATTCATTAAATACCCCATAGAAGGGAGAATGATGCCTCTTCCCAAAGACATTCACATCCTAATTCCTGAAACCTGTGAAAATGTCACCTTACATGGCAAAAGGGACTGTACAGATGTGATTAATTTAAGGATCTTGCAATGGGGGGATTTTTCTGTGATTTCCTTGGTGGGCTCAAGGTAATCATACAGATTCTTACAAGTGAAAGATGGAGGCAGGAAGGTCAGAGGAAAAGAAAATGCAAAAGGTGCTGCCATGCACTACTACCTTTGAAGATGGAGAGAGGGCCACAAGCCAAGGAATGCAGGCAGCCTTTAGAAACTCAAGAAGACAAGGAAGCAGATTCTTCCCTAAAGTCTCCAGAGGGAATGCAGCCCTCTTGACACCTTGATTGTAACCCAGTAAGACCCATTTCAGACTCTGACCTCCAGAACTGTAAAATATTAAATCTGTGTTGTGTTAAGCCACTGAGTTTATGATCATTCATCTCAGCAGCAGTAACAGGAAACTACCACATAAGCCAGATGAAAGGAACATTGGAGAAGTACCCAAATTATCCTTCACCCCTTTCTTTAAAGAGATGATTGAC
Source organism: Spilogale gracilis (assembly GCA_004023965.1). NCBI lineage: Eukaryota > Metazoa > Chordata > Mammalia > Carnivora > Mephitidae > Spilogale > Spilogale gracilis. The sequence continues at coordinate 26,490 of PITA01022416.1, read as the reverse complement.
AGAAAAAAAAAAAAAACACAAAAAACGCCAGAGACTTCTAGTGTGGACTCTTCCACCAGCCTCTCCCAACAAACCCGTGCCAGAAGGGCCTGCAAGACTGAGCACACAGAAACCATGACCGCCCTCACTTGGACTAATTGGCATTTCACAAAGACATATGCAATCAGAACAATCAATTCTAAATTATAGAGCTTTTTGTTCTGCAAATCAGCTTTCTGGCCTCCTTTTTACTCCAGATTATAACAAATCCAAATACCTCAGTAGCACATGAAACAAAGACATTGCCTAATGTGTAATTTGGGAAGGAATTTAATGATACAACTGTCTGTTTTGACAAAGCACAGTCTTGAAGTATCTATTTAAAATAAAATCAGCAGATTGGCAGCGATTAAAAATGAAAGGCTATAAAAAGTTTAGGGAAAAAAGCATTAAAGTCTAATAGTTCTTGGTTTATGTGCCAGCACTACAGTAAATATTTCCAGCACCAAATTTCTCTCCTGGAATTTCGGCATCAGCTACTGCAAAAAATGCCACCATTAAACACATACCAAAAAATCCATCTTTTGTAAGCATTAGGCAATGAATCCATCTGGGATGCAGTAAGACTGGGTAAGCATAATATTTCAAGATGTTTTACTGGATATTGCTGAGCATTATCTTTCAAACCAGTAAGGTAGGAACAATATGCTATTACTTTGAAGATTGCCTTGAAATCTTTTTGATACTACACTGATGTTCTTGTGCCTAAGCAATTTATTAGGGAATGTTAGAAGTGTGTGAGTTTAGGATGTTCTAAATGATCATTTGGAAATATACTAAATAAAGTTTTTATATCTGTTCTCAAAAGCTTTAATAGAGTTTACACCTTAAAGCAACAATGTACTGACGACCAGGCCTACCAAAATGAACTTTTAAATACTTAGTCATGAAATTGCAGGAAATTCTGGGGCCTGAATGGCACCTTGTAAGAACTCCAGGGATAAAGCTGCATAGGCGACAGCCTCAGACCTAGAGCCACATCCTAAATCACCTCCTAGTGCAGACCTCAGGCCTCTCTTGAGATAATCTTGCTTTACCTTCTGGCTCCAGTTACACTCAGTATCTCAAGTCCCGTTTCCCTTCCCCAACTTTGCTTATTGAAACTGCTGGAGATTTGTAAGAATCCAGTCCTTACTTTGTATCCTTTATCTGGTATCAGCCTGGTAATATCAATTCTCTTACACCAGTTCCTTATGCTATGATGAAGCCATACCTTCAGTGACTCTCCCAAGAATCACAGTGGGAACTTCAAAATAATTTTACAGCTTTATAAAACTTTTTTAACTGTATAAATTGGTTACAGATGGTTTATGGCTTGGCATAGGACTGTGCAAATGTGGTACTTTAATACCTTTGTTATTATGACTATTTCCTTAGACTATAGTTGTCCAAAGCTTCTTGAGAAGAAAATACAGGGAGAAGAGAATATGATCAAAGAAGAGAATATGATCAAATGAATGTTTATTCATTTATTCAATATATATTTATTGTATATCTACTATATATTATATCTTGTGCTAAAGGTTGAAAATACAATCAGGGATAAGATGGACATGGCTGTGGCCTTTCCTTCATAGTCTAAAATGATTGTTAAAGCTCCAGCCATCAACAAATGCATTCCAGTCATTAGGATGTAGAGATGGATAAAGAAGAGCATTTCCTCCCTCTTTAAGGGGAGGAAAGTTCACATCACTTAAATCTCATCACAAAAACTGGTCTCATATTTACACTGAGCTACAAGTTTGCTAAAGAAAACGGATTCTTAGCAGCATGGTCTGTGCCAGCTCAAAATTAGGGCCCTTAAAAAGATCTGTGCCCTTATTTCTAAAGAAGGAGAAATGGATCTTGGAAGTTAACTAGCATACTCTGACATAGTAAGTTTATTCCTTTTATATTAAATAGCATATAGCCTGACTTCAAGCACTGGAAAGTCTTCAGTTAGTCTGAATAGTAATCAAGTATAACAACATACGACACAACTTTGTAATATATAAAGTGCCACATAAATGTAAAATATTATCATTGAAGTAAAAATCCACTAGCTGCTAATTTAGGAAATTGGCACTTGAAACACTCATGGTCTGAAAGATGTTTTTAGGACGGAAAAAGATCAATCCCATAATATATTGATTTTCTGTTAATAGCTCTTTCAACTTTGGATTTATTTGATTGCTAACTTTTATAGAGTTATTTCTGTTAACAGACTGTTTTTCTTTTAAAATATGTAAATATCATTCTCATATAAAACATTTGTTCTTGGGTTTCTTTCTAGAATGCACTGCATATTCTTCTTATTTATCAAAGTGATTCAGAAATAAATTCACTCATTCAACATATGTCTGTTGAATACCTACTGTGAAGCAGGCACTGTTCTAGGTCCCAGATAATAGAGTACACAATATTTTTTTAAAACGCTTTCAAAGAGTTTATATTCTAGTGGAAGAAGAGAAAACAAAGAACAATCTTTCTAGTTTTGCAATTTCTGTGAGTGATGCAAAAAGAAATGAGTTAGTGCCCCTTACCTTCTACGATGATAAAACAAGCATAACCTGATTGTTAAATAACTAGGGCAGAGGGGCAACATTTGCGGAGCTGAGTGGACGGGTTGAATAGGAGGTGACTTTATGGTAATAGCAGGAAAAACAATAAAGGAAAAGGAAAAAGTTGGCAAATGTTCATGAGAAAACAGTGCATTAAGAAATGAAATGTTCAAGAAAGAACCTGCCCCGCCCCACCCCAACCGATGGAGAGAGTGCAGTGTTCCACTGATGGACGTAAGACTCATTGGTTCACCAACTCCAGAGCTTCCCGGGCAGAAATCTGTGACAGACAGACAGAAGAGGCAGCCCTTCCAGATGGGCAGGTGGCGGGTTTGATAAGCAAAGGAACTTACCTGGGCGAAGTCAAGTGCACGACCTTGGTGGTCTCAGCTCCGCACTGCTCACCCACAGCTGTACCCTTTCCAGGGTGGGACCGGCGGGCAGAATGTGTGCAACGTGCGGAATGTGCGGAGCGGACCCCGCGGAAGTACATTCCCAGGACCGGGCGGGGGGAGGAGCCTCGAATAGCCGAAGTCCAGCTCCCGCCTTAAGGGTCAGCAAGTGGTCGCGTCCATTTGATGACCTCCTCCAGCAGCTGACAAAGGCTGGAAACATCGTAGCTTCTTTTGCCCTGTGATATCTTAGACTGAAGAGCTCACGGGCCAAGAGAGCAGAGGAGGGGCCCACTCCAGTGCGGGAGGAGGGGGCACCTGTGAGGCGGAGTGGAGCAGGAACCCCCGGTCTAGGTGATTTATCCACCCATTCATTCATGGTGCTGCTGGGGACACAGGTAAACAAGAGACACAGCCGCTGACCTCCTGTGGTGTCTAGTTGAGGGTGGGTTTCAGACACTCTGGGAACAGAAATAAATATATATCCATAAATCCTATGTAACACCCTAAAGGCAAAGCAAAAAGGGCTGAAAAATGATGGCATGTTGTCTTGGGTTAAACGAGGCGTGTGAGGGGAGGGAGCAGTCAGCAGAAACTAAAAAATAGGCATCTGCCCACAGACAGAAAGGATGAATAGACATTGACTGGGTGGTAAAGTGGGCTACTTCTGGGAAGGCATTAAACCCTGGCGGTTACTGGTGAGAAAAGAGATTCTGGAGACTGAAATCACTTAAAACTTCCCAATGGCTGTGTGCAGATGACTCATTTGCATTTTGGTATATAATGTAGAATATTTTCCATGAGTGAAATTTAATATATCCTGGGGCGCCTTGGGTGACTCAGATCAGGTCATGATCCCAGAGTCTGGGATCCAGCACCATATCAGGCTCCCTGCTCTGCAAAAAGCCTGCTTTTCCCTCTCTCACTCCCCCTGCTTGTGTTCCCTCTCTAGCTGTTTCTTTCTGTCAAATAAATAAATAAAATCTTGAAAAAAATTTAATATATCCTTAGCACTGGTGTGCTGGAGCTAGCTTGAACTGGCTTACTAGATCCCACTGTAAGCATCTCTTCTTAAATATTGTTCAGTGATATCAAAATGGGACCTTGAAATTGGCCTTGGTCAGTCTTGATAACTTGGCAACTGACAAAGGCTACACCTGAGGGCATTTTTTTCCCCTTCCAGAGAGCTGGTTGTTAAACATTTACCAACACATCATTGCTCTTACATCAACAAGGATAGTAAGTCAAGAAACACCAGGACAAGAGCAATGAAAAACAGTAATTTGGGGCACCTGGGTGGCTCAGTTGTTTGGGCGACTGCCTTCGGCTCAGGTCATGATCCTGGAGACCGGAGATCGAGCCCCGCATCGGGCTTCCTGCTCGACGGGGGGCCTGCTTCTCCCTCTCTCACTCCCCTTGCTGTGTTCCCTCTCTCACTGTGTTTCTCTCTGTCAAATAAATAAATAAAATCTTTAAAAAAAAACCACAGTAATTTAATGAAACCATTTTAAGTAAAAATTTGATATAATATTTTGCTGTTTTGCTAATAGTTTAACATCTTCAGAAAGAAGGTATCAAGTTTATTTGGGGAACACAAGAGAATAATCACACATTTAAATTTGCTACATCTGTAGCAATTTGCTTAATAACAATGGTTCTAGAATTTACCTAAATCTGATAACATCCCTTTTCTTTTTGTCTTAAAGGTTTTATTGATTTATTTAAGAGAGAGAGAAAGGGGGCACCTGGGTAGCTCAGAGGGTTAAGCCTCTGCCTTCGGCTCAGGTCATGATCTCAGGGTTCTGGGATCGAGTCCCACATCAGGTTCTCTGCTCAGCGGAGAGCCTGCTTCCCCCTCTTTCTCTGCCTGCCTCTCTGCCTATTTGTGATCTCTCTCTCTCTGTCAAGTAAATAAATAAAATCTTAAAAAAAAAAAGAAAAAAAAAGAGGGAGAAAGGGTGGTGGGGAGGGGCAGAAGGAGAAAGAGAGAGAAGCAGGCTCCCTGCTGAGCAGGAAGCCCAGTGAGGGCTCAATCCCAGGACCCAGAGATCACGACCTGAGCCAAAGGTAGACACTTAACTGACTGAGCCACCTGGGCGCCCCTGATAACACCAGTTCTAAAGATAATGTTGGTAATTTTTTGAAAACTCCAACACATTTTATTGGCTCAAATTACTCCTTATGTATTAAACTTTAATATTCAAAACCCATCTTCTGATTACTAATTATTGTGCCAGGCTCAGCATGGGAAATATCAAATGAGAATAATGATCCTAGGGCTCAGTGAGTTTTCAGTGTAGTTGGAATGGGGAGGCTTTAAAATAAGAAATATTTAAATATTGAACGGCTACCAATATTAATGAATGGCTCAAATATTATGAGATGTAAGATAGGAGTAAGCATAAGCAGAAATAATGAGGGAGAGAAGATGTCACAGAGAGCTTAAATGGGCCTGGACTTTCAGAAATGTGCAGAATGTGATTTTATCATTACAGAGCAATCTAACATGTTGCTGTTGGAAATATAAAATGGTGCAGCTGAAAAGAGTATGGAAGTTTCTTATACAACTAAATAGGGGTTTACCATAAAATCCAACAATTGCACTCCTAGGCATTTCTCCCAGAGAAATGGAAACTTATGCCCCACCCCAAACCTGTACACAGATGCTTATAATGACTTTATTCAAAACAGCCCCGAATTGGAGGGGGGATTCCAGTTTCTTTGACCATTTAGCCTTGAATGACTAAACAAACTAAGGTACATCTATGCCATGAAATACAATGTGGATAGATCTCGGGAGGATTATTCTGAGATAAAAAGCCAATCTCACGAGGTTACAAACGGTATGATTTCATTTATATAGCATTCTTAAAATGACCTAAGTAGAGGGACGGAGAACAGAACAGGGATTAGGGAGGGCAAGAGGGAAGGAGTGGCTATGGTACAAAAGGATAGAACGAGGAATTATTTTGTAGCTTGACTGTGGTGTTGGTCTTATGAATCTACACATTTTATAAAACTGCATAGAGCTCAGTGCTCACACACATACACACATACGTGCACAGAAGTGAGTGCATTTAGAATTGGAATCTGAATACGGCCCACGAATTGTATCAGTGTTATAGCTTGTTTGTGACATTGTACTAGTTTTCCCAAGACTTTACTGTGAGGAGAAATGAGATGAAGGGTACACAGAAAACCTTGTGTATTATTTCTTCCAACTGCATGTGAATCTATAATTATCTCAAAATAAAATGTTATTAAAAATTATAATAGTGAGTGTAGAAAAGAGAACATAATCTCCATAATGCCATTTCACTGTTACAACAATAATGGCCATTTCTTTTATTCTCGTGGGTAGTAGCTGGATAAACACAAAGAACAGGATGGGGTTTATTAAACTATCTCAAATAATAATATATGATTTTAACAAGGCAAAAATTTCAGTCTTAAGTATTCTCTGTATATATGAACTATGAGAAGAAAAGAGTACTGAGCTGCGTTGGTGTTTCCTCTCTTACTCAGGCTACTGTACTACTGATGAGTGTAAGTATCATACTCTATCCATCCTCCATGGCTCTCTGGAGAGGACTAACCTGAAAAGTAGCTACGACAACAGATTACCATTCAGGCAATCTGGACAGAATGCTGTGCAGAGTGCTTCTTTCCCTACCATCTCTTAATTTTTTTTAAGATTTTATTTATTTACTTGAGAGAGAGAGCAAGCAGGGGAAAGGGGCCAAAGGAGAGGGAGAAGCAGGATCTCCGCTGAGCAAGGAGCCTGACTTGGGGCTCGATCCCATAATCCTGAGATCGTGACCTGAGCCAAAATAGGACTGAGCCATGCAGAGCCCCCTTCTCTTAATTTTTTAGGATAGGAGACAATCAGGAACTTTGAACTTTGCGGATCCCACAACCTTGCCCTGCTATTGTGTTAGAATGTAAAACTTTAGGCTCAGAATGGCAGTAAAGCTTTATTTTTCATTTGATAAGGCGAAAACAAAACAAAACAAAAACCCAAGGCAGTGATCTGTTTAGTTGAAAATCATAATTGAAGTGTTTGGATCTTTATGTACAACACCCCCACTCCCAACACAGACACACTCAAAAAGGACACATGCATTACATTCTTAGAAATGAATATTGGAAATTATGTAGAACGTAGAACTTACTGATGAAACCAAGCCATAAATTCGACATTTGAATCCACTCTCTCCTCACTCTACCTTCAGCCCCAGGTAAGATCCAAAAGCCACAATTTAATTTTAGGCCCAGAGTGAAAGGTTTATGACCATGCTATTCAAACAAACACATGTTGCTGTGAAATACCACCATGGCCAGGCCAGCTGTTTATCTGGGTGATTTCATTTAGTACACAGATCTGATGGATAAATCAGCCGCTTTTTGGCATCACAGAGCCTCCAGAAAAGGCCAAAGTCTGTAATTCAGTTTCTGCTCATCACTGGTCAAGCGAGAAGCCCTAATCAGATGAGAGCGGCAAGCAACTGATTTCAAACTGCAGGCCTTGGTCTCTCTTTCTGCAAGCTGTCTTTCTAGAAGGTCCTTCAAGTTAGATCAGACATAAAACTGTATGTCCATGTCTGATGCTTGTAGGACTCAACCAGGTAATGTCTTGAAAATGCTGATGGCATTGTTTAGCCTTTTCAGCTACTTCACAGGCCACTGTTTTCAAAGCAAAGGTGTTTTAAGATATGAGGTCAAAATGGAGTCATTGGTGTTAACTGGGCATTATTCTGTTGGTCAATGAAGATCTCATGTGGAAAAGTTAATAAGTATATATATTGTATATATTTATTTTTTGAATATTTATATGTTCAAAAAAATCTTGATAGATTATTTGTCTGGACTTCTTTATGTAGGATAGGGGAAAAATACCAATGTGAGATCAAAAGACACATGTTCAAATATCTACTCTCTTTCTTGACCTGCTGTAATTTGGACAAGTTCACTCCCTTCTCTGAACCTCACTCTCTGAATCTATTGCCTCATTCGTAAACAGGAAAACTCCCCTCCAAGTTCTGTGAGACTTGACCCAACAGTAAGTACACAGTTGCAGGGTAAATGTGCACTCGAATATTTCCTCCAACTTTTCTTTTTTTTTTTTTTTAAGATTTTATTTATTTATTTGACAAAGAGAAACACAGCCAGAGAGGGAACACAAGCAGGGGGAGTGAGAGAGGGAGAAGCAGGCTTCCCGCCGAGCAGGGAGCCCGATGTGAGACTGATCCAGGGTGTCTGGGATCATGACCTGAGCCGAAGGCAGTCGCCTAACCAACTGAGCCACCCAGGCGCTCCTTGAACTTTTCTTAGGTAACAGATCTCCTTGGGTTGTTGTGAGAATTGGTCCAAGAGTTAGCATAGAGTGGGTGCTCAATAAATGCTGTGCTAGTCCCTTACTGAGATTTTCTTGGATAACAGAGTGCAACCACTGAACAAGAACAACTGGTAGTTCAAGGCACTGTGTGACAAGTGGTTCAGAGCACAGATCCTGAAGCCAAACTTACCAAGCTACAAATACCAGGCTCAGGCACTCTCTCCATATATAACTTGGGGCATGTTATTCATCTTTCTGGCAGGAGTCTCATCTGTAAAGTGTGGATAATAATAGCACCCCTACTTCAAAGGGATTAAATGAGTTAATATAAATATAAAGCACTCAGAGCAACACGTGGCATGCAGCAAGTGCTGGATAAGGGTTAGCTCCCACTACTATCATTACTGTGTGTTGTTTGGAAACTCACCGTTCATGGCTCGAATCTATTATTTGCAATGACCATTTTTGTTTTTTGTTTTTTTTTAATCATTTAATAGATCTATTTATTTTCTCATTGCTTTATATTAAAAATACCTGAGTAAATCTGGCTCTCTTTTTTACCCTGCCTTATCAAATCTTCCTGGGTGAAATTAGCTTTCAAATGAAGGAATTGATGACCTTTATGAGTCTCTCCCAGGAGGAGAAGCTGGCTCTAAGGTTCTTTTGAATATCTGAAAGAAAGGGAGATTTTTCTGGTAAATCTACCCTCGGGCTTGACATTCTCTAGGGTTCCTTCCTGCATTAAAATTCTGTGAGGAAATCCTTTTCCATTCTTGGAGATGCTTAGGGAGAAAGATACAAGTTTATCTAAATCTCCATGGGGCAGAAATGAATAATAAAAATGGAACTAAGACACCCTTACTCCATTCTCTTCTTCAAGGAGGAGTCCAGTAATATATTTCAAGGCCATTCTAGCATGATAACTTTTACAAAGCTTCCTTTTTGCTTTCCTCTTTTGGGAAAGAGCATATTTAATTATATTAGATAAAAACATCTACAACCCAAATTAATAGAAGTGGTCTTTGCAGAGAGAAAGATGGCACTGTTGGACATGTATTTTGAGTGAATTGTCACTGGGATAATGGGTTTGTACTCTTCCTGAATACACTTATGCTCTGCTTCACTTTGATCAAGGTAATATGTTTTGTTTAAATATTTTATGTATTTATTTGACAGAGAGAGAGAGACAGTGGGGGAGGGAGTGGAGTGAGAGAGGGAGAAGAGGCTTCCTGCTGAGGAGGGAGCCAGGAAGCCTGACAGGACTCGATCCCAGGACCCTGGGATCATGACCTGAGCCAAAGGCAGATGTTTAACAACTGAGCCACCCAGGTGCCCCTGACCAAGGTAGGATGTTTAGAAGATGGCTGCCTCAGGCTAGGCACATGAGTTTTCTCTATAGCGTGGCCCAAACAGAGCTGTTGGTCCACACCATCAAGGGCCTGAGGTGCTGGGGACAGTTCTGTGCTTCACTGACCAGCCACAGACTCAAAGGCAGCCTAAGCCACCTAAGCAGGTAAGGGTGAGAGCTCATCTCATTCAGCTGGGTGATCCTCCAAAGTAAGGGGACGGAGACAGGGAACCACCTTTAAAAGACATCCTGGGTGAGGTATCTCGGTGGCTCAGTTGGTTAAGTGACTGCCATTGGCTTAGGTTATGATCCCAGGGTCCTGGGATCAAGCCCCGCATTGGGTTCCCTGCTCCTCGGTAAGCCTGCTCCTCCCTCTCTCTCTGTCTGCCACTCCTCCTGCTTGTGTGCTCTCTCTCTGTCAAATAAATAAATTATTTTTTTTAAGGCATCCTAAGTATTTTCTCTTTCTTCCCCAAGAAAAATTTCTGTGTTCTCATCCTATTTCCTGGTCTGGGTCACAACACATTTATGGAACACTTGAACCCTCATGGAACTCGGGGAAACCCAGTTTAAAGAAAAAGTTCTCAGGGATAAAGCTTGTACAGAGAGGGTGCCTGCCCACTGGGTTTGGCTCTCCAGACTGTGACAAGCCCCCTGGAACATCCTTCTTCCCTAGCTCTGTGGCCATAGGAGCTGATTGCTTAGATATGCACCGCAAATAACTTACAGTTTGAGATCAATTGTTTCTGTCTTTAGTTGACCTTTGAAAATCTGAAAGCTAGCATTGAAAAATCGGAGAGGACAGATCTTTTTTTTTTTTTTTTTTTTACTGCTTATCAAGATATAGACTGTTTCAAAGGCTTAGCAGTGAAAATATTCAAGTTCCTTTAGGAATGAGCTTGGAGGTGGCTAAATATCGCTGGCCTATTAGTTCACAGGTGACCAAGTAATTGTGCACCACGTTGTCCTGGGAGTGGCAGCATGAGAGAGAAGTTGGGCTGCGCACTGAAGTTGGAGTAACCTGACCTGAGTGGGGGAAGGAGGGGTCCCAGGGCAGACCCTACTGATGCTCCAGCCAGACACACAGTGGCCAGGACGGTTCTATGCCATGCCTTTCCTTCCCCCCCCCGAAAAGAAGCACTTTGCTAAATATATGTAAATATGATCTAATTTTTATGTTGAAAAGACTTTTCCAAGACAAATTGGGAAAAAGTGTTCTGTCCCACATGTTCTGGTTTGAGGTTAGGAAAATATAGCCTGTAGAGTAAGGAATGCGTAAGTCAGAGCTGGGAAACTGTGTCCGCCCAGGGAGGAGAAGCTGCTGACAGCTCCAGAACCCCTAGGTGCTGGAGTGGGGGCGGGGCCATGCTTCACCTGACCAGAGCCTGGGAAGAGGGAGGCAATGAGTTCAAGAAGTCCCCCAGCCAGGCCTTCCAGCTGGAACAGGCCCGCCGGAGGGAGAACAGAGGCATCCCAAAAGCACGGGTTACACTCCAGCTGCTCTGCTAGGTGCCTCCCAAAAAACCAAACCACATGCGGGCCCAGCCCAGGAAGGCATCTGAGGTTTGCTGCCTTGGCTCCGAGGCTCTGCGGTCTGTTCTCGTCCTGTCCTCTGCAAACAGAATACTTGGGAGCGGTTGCTCTAGGAAGTCACTCAAAGAAAGTTTGTTTCAGGGACAACACTTTTTATTTATTTATTTTTAATATTCAGAAGACATACGTTGTTCTAGGAACTCAGAATTGCTTCCAGTCTTCTTGTATGTGTCCTGAGTTTGTGAAAGGTTCCATGGTCCATGGAGTTTATCTCAACAAACACAATTTTACACGGTTATTGTTTTGTTTGTTTAAAGATTTTACTTATTCAACACAGAGAGAGAGCACAGGCAGGGGAAGCCAGAGTGGGAGAAGCAGACGCCCTACGGAGCAGGGAACCCCTGGGATCATGACCTCAGCCCAAGGTAGGCGCGGAACCGACTGAGCCACCCAGGGGTCCCTACACCATTATGATTGTTCTTCTTGAACATGAGAAAATACATTACACACATAAGCTAAGAAGCTGCAAGGGTGTGATTTCTCCAGTGTAGAAGGGGGAAAACTCACTGAGAGTAGCACTATTTTGTGGGGCCTTCCTTCCTGTCAACCTAAGAGGCTGTCCACCGCTCCAACCACTAAAAGTGTTTACCTTGAACTCAAGTGTAACCGCCTCTGTGTGTTTAATGCTGTTTTTGAGACCATAAAAGTAATATGTGTTTTTTATAGAAAATCTGAGAAAAGGGAACCCTCTTACACTGTTGGTACAGCCACTCTGAAAACAGTGTGGAGGTTCCTCAAGAAGTTAAAAATAGAGCTGCCCTAGGACCCAGCAATTGCACTACTGGGTATTTACCCTAAAGACACAAATGTAGTGGAAAAAAAGGGGCACCTATACCCCAGTGTTCGTAGAAGCAATGTCCACAACAGCCAAACTGTGGAAGGAGCCGAGATGCTTCAACAGATAATGGATAAAGAAGATGTGGTCCATATACACAATGGAATATTACTCACCCGCCATTTGCATCAACATGGATGGAACTGAAGGAGATTATGCTAAGTGAAGTAAGTCAAACACAGAAAGATAATTATCATAGGTTTCACTCACATGTAGAACATAAGCAATAGCAGAGAGGACCATAGGGGAAGGGAGGGAAATCCAAGAGGGAGAATTCAGAGAGGGAGATGAACCATGAGAGACTATGGACCCTGAGAAATAATCTGGGGGTTTCAGAGGGGAGGAGAGTGGCTGGAGGGGGTACTAGGGTGATGGTATTGAGGAGAGCACATGCTGTGATGAGCACTGGGTGTTATACTTAACTAATGAATTGCTGAACACTGCATCAAGGACTGATTATGTACTATACAGTATTGTGGCTAACGGAATATAATAATAATAAAAAAAATCTTGAAAAAAAAGAAAATCTGAGAAAACATGCAAACATAGACATAAAATAAAACTCAATTGTAACCTCATAGAGAAAGGGCTGTTAGCATTCATTCACATTATGTTAACATGAATTTACTCAGCTTTATTTATATAATACATATGTACATTGTGATATGTGTGTGTCACACCATATACATGCCATACCACAGCAGCTATGACATAATTGAGGTCATAGAATACAGAATCTTGAATCTTACCATTTCACTTAATAACAGATTGTTAGTATTTTCTTTGATTTAAAATCTTCTTTGAAGACATTTCAATGAATACATAATTTTCCATAGTATAAGTGTATAATTTTATACTAACTTTTCTCCATTAATGAATTTGTGTATTTTTTCCAAATATTTGCTTTTTTAAATAATAATTTAATACAAATGTTAACACATGAATCTTTGTCTAATTGTTTTACTCTATCCAGAGGGTAGAATGCTCAAGAGAAATTATTAGGTCAGAAAGTGTAGGTTTCTTTTTAGAGAGATGCATTAGTTTATATTCCTAGAAGTGGTGTATGAAAGTATTACTTTATTATCCTGTTTTCAGTACTAAACATTATAATTTTAAAAATTCTCTATAATTCTAAAGAGTGAAAAATAGCCATATCATTGTTGTTTCAAGTTTCACAGTTTCTAAGAGGTTTTGTTTTTCTAGGGAAAAAAGCATGATCATATATATGGCATATTTCCTTCAAAACATTTATAGTAGGTCTACCCAAAGAGCCTTCTTTAACTATCATAAATATAGAACCATGTGGTGATAACTATACCATTCTCAGGGTAGAGTTTCAAGAGACATTCACTGGTCTGTGAGACTATGCCTTATGGAATCATCGGAGCACCAGCTGCAAAAAGGGAGAGGGTGAAGGGAGCCATTTTGGGGAAGGGGGCAGCTGTCAAGCCTGGAGCAGTGCCACAGTGAGGAGGCTGGGTCAGAGATGACCAGCAAGAGGCCTCTGGACACTGGGGAGAGAGGTGCTGGAGGAGAGAAAAGAGTCTTCCAGGATGTGAAGGTGTAGAGACAAACACCGTGTAATAGCTTGTCTTCCTGAGGACATTTCTTTTGGGAGGCCAGCCTAGAATGGATGCTGGGAGGGGCAGGAATCATTAAGCCCTCCGGCCCCCTCCAGCAGTACGTGTCAGACTGAGATACAGGCTAGAAATGGAGCAGGTCAGATCTACCCATCTGGTAGCAGATAGTGGAAAGATGTTCATCTAGAAAGACAAAGAATGCATCCAGAGTGTAACATGGTGGCAGTCGTCCAGGCAGACATCGCTTGGCATTGAGCAAGTTCTTTGAGTGGTCCTTGGTCGATGTCCCTGACCTTGATAGGACCTGGAGAGCCCAAAATGTGAGGCTATATTAGGGTGCTACAACATGCAAAGGCAGACCCTAGGCCTTTAGCAGTGGCTCAGGGGATAGACCAGCAAGGCTAAGGGGGCCCCTGGATTATCTGAGGATCTGGACAAGTTAGGTCAGATTGTTGGGCCCCAACATCCAAAGAGGAAGCCAGTTACTACAGCTAATGTGCAAGGCTTGGGCAGCTGGACAGGAATATCTTCAAGACTTAGGTACCAACTCCAAACATTCTCCTGGCAAGGCCTGGGAGCAAGCCCAGATGCTGCCTCCAGTTGGGGCTTGAGAGATCTCAGCTGTGGGGACTGGCAGATGGAGGTGGCAAGGGGCCAAGAATGTCAGAGAAAACATGGAGAGAGCTCTTGAGGACACCCCAAATGAAACACAAAATACTGGATTTCATTCTCACCATGCAAGCTCTTAAACTGGAAACTTCAAATGATAAATTGCAAAAGATTTATGGGTGAGGAAAAAAAAAAGCATGTACTAGAAAAGGCCCAGTGGGGGAAGGAAAAAAACTAACCAGTAAAGCAGCCTAACCAAATGGAATGAGCAGTCAAATAGAGTAGGTTTTGATACCAGCAAAGGAGGGTGGGGGACAGAAAAGCAAGAGAAAGATTTGTAGGGACATATATATATTTTTTAAGCCAGATTGTAAATCAAGAGCATGAGATTAATGATGACTTTAAAATGGCTAAGGTATTGAACTGATTTTCTTAATCTGTCTTTAATAAGAAAAATGGAACCAAGCAGTCGTTTCAATTAAGTGGTAATGTAGAGTTTGCAAAAACGTCCATAGCTGGTAAGAAAAACCTGGAGACTGTGTAAATATGCAGCTCAGCAGGTTTTGATGAAACTCATCCTTAAAGTAATGCCTATAAATAATCCACACAACTTGGGAAAAGGGCTAGACAGAGTGGGGAGAGGGTAGGAGCAATGGGGAAGGCAAGAGAAGGCAGCCAGCTCCTGAACCCCTTGAAGAGCGCTGTGGGTCATGCTCTGGGGGTAAGTGTTATGCCAGAGACATATGAGAGCTCTCGTCACGGCCTTGGGAGGCAGGCATGATAGTGCACTACTGCTCAGGGAATACCATAGGGAAAAGTAGTTCGGACCTCGAACAAGGAATTGCAGTGAGGGTCAACGTTCTCATGTTTTCTCATGCATCTTTAGCACCTTCAAGACAGTTTGTCAGGTCCCTGTGAAAGGCACTGATGGAAAGAGCTATCTTCGTTTTGAAGAGCATATGTTGCATTTTGTTAAACCGAGCAGATATTTGACAAATACTTACTACGTGCTTCTCCTGTTCTGGGGGAGCGATGGAGAAGACGAAAATAGGTCATGACTTTTTGGAGCTTATGAGCTTCATGGAGGCACCACAGACCAAATGAGGAAAGAGTGTGCAATGGCATAAGCTTTGTTGTCAGCATGGCAAGTGCAAGCCGTAAGGGCCAGGCCAGAAAACACACTCACATGGACTTTCGACTAGGGGCGACATCAACAGGGGACATGTGAAATGGGCTTTAGGGATGAGAAGGATCCCAGGCAAGAAGGGAGTGTGGACTCTCCCCGAAGGGTTAGAACAGTGGGTATGTATGCTGGGGGAAGAGTACATTAGCTGCTGGGAATAGTGAGTGTGTGCTGGGAAGTGGAAAGGTTAAAGTAGAGAGGAAGAATGCCAAGATGCAAAAGATTAGAGTGCTAGAAAACAGACTAGAATATGAGTTGGTTAGCGAGGAGCTATTGCACAATTCTTGAGCAAGACAGTGACATGAGGAGTCAACTCTAAGAAAGACGTTCAGTCCTGGAGAAGAACATGGACAGGATTAGAGCATGAGCAGATGAGTAGGAGGGTATGTCTTCAATAGAAAGCCACTTTTTCTGCTACCACCTGGATTTAAGCCACCAGACCTCTCCATTCAATGCTTTAGCCTCTACACTAGACTCCCAATGCTGTTCTTGCCCCTCTTTGGTCAGTTTCAAGAAGGCAACCAGAGTGATCCTGTTAAAGCATAAGCAGGTCATACTTCTCCCCTGTCACAGATTGCTCCAATGGCTCCTATCTAATGCAAGGAGAAGCCCAACTCCTTCCAATGCCCCACAAAATAGTACGTGACCCAGTGCCAACCTCCCATTCCGTCTCAGTCTTCATCTATTTCTTCTTGTCTCACTCATTCATTGCTGTTCCTCAAATTTGGATGGCCATAGTACTGCCACAGGACCTTTGCACTTGCTGCTCCCTCTGGCTGCATGGTTCTTTCTCCAGGTATATGGCCCTCTACCCCTTCACACATTTACTTAAATACCACCTTGTCAGTGAGGCCTTCCCTGGCCACTCTATCTAACCTGTAAACCCTATGGCCCTAACACTGGTTCCCTCCCTACTTTGTTTTTCATTTATACTTCTAACATACAGTTTTTAAACTGAATTGTTCACTGTCTCCCTCCCACTCTCTCCCCATGAGACAGAGATTTTTATCTGGTCTGTTCATTGCCACAGTCTTAGTACCTAGAGCAGAACTTGGCAGGGACTTAACTCTACGTACTGAATGAGTGAATGGATGAATGTGTGAATGACTATCACAGAAAGCTGAGAGGGATTGAGGGTGCACAGTGGACGAGAGCTGTAAGAATGGAGACAAAGGGGGTCACTATATGAACAACTGTATAAAACTGACAGAGTCTGGATTCCTGAAGGAAGAGTTAAGGAAACGCACGTCCTCTCAGCAGAAGCCCAGCTGTTCCTTGCTCTGTCTGAATCCTGGGCTGATAAGGGCAGAGGTTGAAAAAGGGAACCATCTTCAAGGCATGATAAACATCCAGATGAGACCCATTAAGTGACCTGCTACATGAATAAACCTCAATCTTTCCAGGATATTCCTAATGAAGTTTTGAAACATGTACTTTTCTCCTTCTATTTTTAATTCTGCTTGATATTACTACAAAAAAAATCAATTTTAATACTGTGCAGAATTCTAAAATCAGTATTAATGCATGTTCTACATACCTTGAGAGTTCATTTTTAAAAGAGCATTTCGAGGTTTCTTATGACAAACATTGTAATCCATCATTTTATAATGAGAACACTCAAAGATCGTCACATATATAAAGTTGAAAATAAGAAAAAAAAGATTATGAGATTATGAAGGAAAGGAATGTGAATTTGAGGGCAAAAAAAACTGAGGGTAAAAACAAGAAATGGACAGAGTCAAGATTTTTCCAAAAGTGCTGCTGTAAATAAATACTTGGAGGGGCTAGAGTCAAGGTTAGATCCAGACAAGACCTGGCAAACGGGTGGGGGTGGGGAAAGAGAGCAGCCAGAGCAGGGCTTTGCCTGAAGTGCTCCCACCCTCTCAGCATCTGTCTGGCCTTGTGCCTACGCACACAGAAGGTACATGTGGAAGAGCCGGGGGTCTGAGAGGACCACAGCAATTATGAGCACCGAGGAGGGCCGACATGACCAGGTCCCTTACTGATGTGCGGCAGGTCTGAATCAGTCCATACATGTACATAAGCAAGAAATATCACATTGCTCTCTTTTTTTCTAGTCAACCTCTTCTAAAGCCTTGCTTCGATCCCAGTAGGTGAGTTGGGCATTCAAAGCTATTCTGGCAACACTCTGTGCTTACCTTTTTTATTTCAAGGTTGTTTCAAAGTCCTGGGGTCCTACACAGAGCTGAGACGGTGGTGGTCGCAGCAGCACTTGGAAATCTTGGAAATTACTGCTCTGTCCCCTGCTGTGTCAGCTCCCATGTCTCTCCAGGCCTGCCACTGTGCTCTTCTTTGCCAGGACTTGGACACAGGACCTGTGTCCCTATTTATGGGGTGACCATTCCCTCTGAGGCTCTGCTCCAAATGCAGAAATACCAGAAACAACATGAAAGTCTAGATTTCTCGTGGGATATACCATCCTAGAGCATCTTTTTCAGTTTGAGAGAAATTGCCTTCTCTTCAAACTCTATTCTCAGAGCGATGGTTTTAGGCTTTTAGAGGCAATTTCAGAAAAGAACAGAAAGAACCTTTCCTTGAGTGGGGAAAGAGAGAGCAGGAAAATACAGGCAGAGAACATAACTTAGACCTCACCGTATCATCTGCAGTGCCTTCCTACTTTATAAAGAGCAACCGGTCTAATGAAAGTAACTAGCTTCCTTCAGTGTCTCTCCCAGTGTGAGCAGGGGAAATGGAAAAGAATTTGCTGCCTTAGCCCTCAGCTTCTGGGGGTGACCCTGCTGCCGGGGGTCTCCTCATCAAAGACTCAGGGTCAGGGGGCATTCATCTCTAAAGAATTCTCTGCATATCAAAATCCACCTCAGCATCTGCTTCCAGAGACCCCAACCTGCCATAGTTCTTCTAGGAGTAGTCCTAGAAAGTAGTCAATAAGTTGGGATTTGGGAGGCAATGAGAACCTAGTTGGTGACAAACAGAACATGGCATCCCCTGGCCCAAGGTGATGGTCCAATAGGTGGTCAAATGAAAAGATTCATCCCTGGAAAGGAATGAACTAGCCGGTGAGGTTTATCAGGTACTGAGAAGGGAGTAAGAGTGACTATAAAGACAATGGAATTGGAGGAGTATTGCTAAAAGCCATTAATACACAAAAGATAATGAAAAGCTGTAGGCAATGAAGAGGCAAATTAAAACCAAATATGAGAGCCAGAGGATCTCTTGGTCGTTACAAAGAGATTCTCACATCCTGCAGCTCAGGCCCATGCCCAGAATGAAATCTAGTGCTGTCTCCAGAGACTGCTAAATATCCCACTAGGGCAGACCTGAAGAGCCATGCACCCCTCTCGAGGTCTGCCCCCATCTCTCCTGCTGGCTACGAGGCCCGTGGTAGGATTAGGTCACAGAAGGATCACGCGAGGTCAGGCTGCACCCAATATGGGAGAAGGGGGACTCTGGGTCAGAGAAGCTACAAGGTCGAACCAGTATCTCCTGGCCAAGGCGAAGACCATGCCGGTGCACCTGGACTCCGAGACTGCTCAAGCAAGAGCAGTAGAGACATACAAGTGCAGGGAGGCCACTGACTTGGCAGCATGCTCCAGAGACACAAGATTCAGACCCTAGCAAGGCCACCCCCCACCTCCTGGGAGATGGCGTCACCTCACTACTGGATGGTTCCTAGGAGCATGAAGAGAGCAACGGCCTCTTTAAGCCAAGCTGAAATGCCAGAATTTCCTTGGCAGATGGAGGAAGAAAAAAAAGGCTCAGGAATGTAGACATGCTAGAGTGTCTCTCTATATATTATAATGTATATCATGTGAAGCCCAGCAACCCACCAAAGGATGATGTTCCACAGAAAGGCCTGGAGGACATACCATGTACCAGGGCCATCAGGAACTCACTGGTGGGGAGGGTTCTAGCATCACTAAATAAACTATTCAACAATGATGAAAGGACTACAAATGATGAGGGGAGAAACCCAGGTGGTAAGACCCCCAAATAAGAGAGGCCAAGTGGGAAACTGCTGGCAGCAAGCCAGGTGGATGTGATTGTCTATGAGCAGGTAGGGGACAGTAGCAGCCACGGGGCCTGATCTACAGCGTTGTGAGCAGCTTATAGGATCTCAGGCCGGGCCAGCTGCACCAGATGCAGCACCTAGGAACTTCTTAAAAATGCAACTTCGTAGGACTCCACCCAGACCTACTGAATCAGAAACTGGAGCTTCATCAAGCTGTCCTGGTGATTCTAATGCAAAGTTTGAGAACTTCAGAATGGAACACAGGTTTAACAGGACCAACTTGGAAAGCAGGGCTATTCTAGGAAACCCAAGAAGCTGGAATGAATTACGGCAGGGGATACCTGGGCTAGGATGTCCTTTGCATTTTAGAAAAAATTTTGCTTTCTCTTCAGCCAACAGAAGCACACGAGTTTACAAAAAGTCACAGATTCTTCAAGTCCCTTTACCCCCACCCACACTGTCACTTAGGAAATATCATATTTGGGTAATCACCAATTTTGAGTTCTGAACAATGAGTAGCTCTCTACCCCTTGATCTATTGAACAAAGTAACGTAATGCCCACTTTTGCCCTGCAAAGTTGCTTCTTTCCTTTGATCTGAGCAGACGAATAGAGGTCAAAAGCACCAATCCCACAGAGTCACTTTGGGTTTTACCATCGATAGGAAGGGGATTATGTAGAAAAGGGAGAGGGAGCCCCAGGAGAGTGTGGACCAGAAGGCAGAGCTATTCTTTTTTTTTTTTTTTTTTAAGATCTTATTTATTTGACATAGAGAAACACAGCCAGAGAGGGAACACCAGCAGGGGGAGTGAGAGAGGGAGAAACAGGCATCCCATCCCACAGGGAGCCTGATGCAGGGCTCAATCCTGGGATTCTGGGACCATGACCTGAGCCAAAGGCAGACACTCAAAGATTGAGCCACCCAAGTGCCCTGAGGCAGAGCTATTCTTAAGCACAGTTCATGAACTGATAATGATGTGGAAGACCAGAAATTCAAAGGGCCATTTAAAGCCTGAGATATGAACTAATTATCGGCTGGGTGATTCGTCACCTAATTTCTCTCTTTCTCATAGCAATTTCAGAAGGTATAAAAGGACTTTTCCATGATGCTTTTTGGTGAAAGCATAAACCTAAAGGTGAGGCTTTTCCCAGAACCTCTGGGAAGAAGAAACTTGCAGGGAAATCCCTGATTGCAGGGGTTCGCAATTACGTATCTAACCACCAAGACAAATCTTCCCCACATTTGTACCCTTGCACATTTGCACTCTTGCACGAACCATCTATATGTGTAAAATATGTCTGTTCTTTTGTTTACCAGGCCATTTCCCACCTAGTCAACACCTAGCTAAAAATGTATGGTCAGAAAGCCTTTTGGATGGATCAGAGTATGTTCCCCTTTGTTACTTTATTGTTTTATTCCAACACATTTTTTGACATTCCGAGGAGTGAGATGTAGCTATGCTCCCAGAATAATGAAGGCGGACACAAAGGCTGTTTGGGAGTCTAATAGTACAGTGGGATGGGCACATATTTTCCCTCTCACTGGCTGCCTATAGGAGTAGAAGAGAAAACCAAGGAGCGCCTTGAGGATGGTAGCCCTGGCTCCTCATCATCTTGTGTCATACCATTTAGAGACGGTTTAGGTTGGCGATGTATGCAGCCAACAATTATGCTTGTCCCTTCCCGGCTTCAGTGCTGGTGTGTCCATAGCTTAAAATTGACCACGGGGGGATATTCACACCATGGGAATCAGAAAATGCTATAAACCATGGTTTTCTCCCCCCCCCCAATCCAGCATTTTATTTCAAATCCAGTAAAAGAATACCACCTGTATTCTTTTTAACATTCCGTATATCCTTTGAAGAGGCTCACGCTTTCCTCTACATTCTTGAACATAAAGAATGTATTTATAATACCTATTTTAATGTGTCTGTCTACTGTCTTCTAGATCAGAAACTCTGGCTACCTACAGGTCCAATCCAGCCTGAATCCTGTTTTTATATAGCCTATGAGCTAAGAATGGTTTTACATTTTTAGAGGGTCACAGACAACAAACAAACATTATTAGCCATCAGGAAAATTCAAATAAAAACACAATGAGATACCACTTCACACTTATTAGAATAACTATAAGCAAAAAGACAGATAACAGGCATTCACGAGGTTGTAGAAAGATGGAGTCTGTACACACTGTTGATGGGAGTGTAAAAAATGCAGCAGCTTTGGAAAACAGTTCAGCAGTTCCTCAAAGGATAAGCCACAGAGCTGCATATAATCCAGCAATTCCACTCTTACATATATATGCAAGAAAAACACATATGTTCAAGGGCTGGTACATGACAATTCATAGCAGCATTGTTCCTAATTCATAATGACTTTCCCAAATTGTAAACAACCCAAATGCCCATCAACCAATGAATGGGTAAAATGTGTTCTCTCCCTTCAATGAAACATCCCTGCAATATTATTCAACAATAAAAAGAAGTGAATGATAAATACCAAAGCATAGATGAATCTTAAAAGCATGCCAAATGAAAGAAGCCAGACACAAAGGACCACAGGGTGTATGATTCCATGTATATGAAATGTACAGAATAGGCAAATCCACAAAGACAGAAAGTAGTCTGGAGGTTGCCAGGGTGAGGTGACTGGATGGGACTGGGTTTCTTTTGGAGGTGATGAAAATATTCTAAAATTGACTATGATAATGATTACCTAACTGAGAATATACTTAAAAAATATTGAGGGGCTCAGTTGGTTAAGTGGCCAGCTCTTGATTTCAGCTCAGGTTATGATCTCAGGTTCCTTTGATGGAGCCAGCTTCAGGTTCTGTACTCAGCGGGGAGTCTGCTTGCCCTTGACCCTGCTCTTGCTCTCTCTCATATAAATAAATCTTTAAATAAATCTTAAATAAATAAATCTTAGATAGATAGATAGATAGATAGATAGATAGATAGATAGACAGATAGGGGCGCCTGGGTGGTTCAGTCATTAAGCGTCTGCCATAGGCTCAGGTCATGATCCCAGAGTCCTGGGATGGAGACCCACCTTGGGCTACCTACTCAGTGGGGAGGCTGCTTCTCCCTCTCCCACTTCTCCTGCTTATGCTCTTTCTCCCTGTCAAATAGATAAATAAAATCTTTAAAACATTAATAATTAAAATATTGAGTTTTATACTTTATACTTTAATAAATTTTTAAGTGGTTCCTAGACTGTGACATTTCACAGACCAGTAAGCATCATTTCCCAAAACAAAATTCAGGGATCTATGATAGATACCAATTTATTTTGGGTAAGTAATAATATTTTTAAAGTTACTGGGGTGCCTGTGTGGCTCAGGTCATGATCCCAGGGTTCTGGGATTGAGCCCTATGTTGGATTCCCTGCTCATCAGGGAGTCTGCCTCTCCCTCTGGCCCTCCCCTCTTGGCCCTTCCTCCTCTCGTGCTCTCTCTTTCTCTTTCACATAAATAAATACAATAAAAAAACCTCTTAAAGTTATTATCTAATATTTCATAAAATAAACCATATTTTAATACCTAAGGATTAATAAGGAATGAAGAATTCTTTAAATGGAATAAATTTAGTTTCACTAAAAAAAATATTCAGTAATTCTCACAAGCACAATAACGTGTTTCAAAAACATTTCCAATACTGCCTTAAGTACGAAAGTACTTCTGTCGCTATTTTAAAAATCTTTTTTTTTTAAAGATTTTATTTATTTATTTGACAGAAAGAAACACAGTTAGAGAGGGAACACAAGCAGGGGCAGTGAGAGAAGGAGAAACAGGCTTCCTGCTGAGCAGGGAGGCCTATGCGGGGCTGGATTCCGGGACTTTAGGATCATGACCTGAGCTGAAGGCAGACAGACGCTTAGCAACTGAGCCACCCAGGTGCCCCTAAGATCTTTTTTAAAATGGATTCCAGTATAAAAATTTACCATTTTTATAAAAGATGTTTTCAAATCCTGAATTTAACAGTCATGTAATTAGGTTATCACTTTTTATATGTATTTTAAACATAACTGATTTATTGATAATAAGGTAAGTGAAAGACTTTAGTTGATAAAAACTTTATTAAAAACATGTCAAGAACCATACAGCTCAAAAATAAAAGATAATTTCTGGTAACTTAAAATAAAGAATATAACAACCACATTAACTCTACTATTTATAATATGTTCTCAAAATCAAAGCTAATTTTTGTATTTCTGTGTTTTGCCACATTTGAGCTAAAATTGTCCTCCTTACCCCACTACACTATTATGCAACCCTTTTAGTTTTAACACTTAACAATACAACTTGAGCATTTTCTGACAAGCAAGAATATATACTATTGGTTTCTTCCTATACATAGTTAAAATTCCTAGAAACTAATTTTTACTAAAAATATTTTTTTAAAAAAGGGGAAAGGAGGTTAGTAAAACATTTTACTCGGGAACAATGGGTAGATTAGTATTCTGAACTGAGCTGCACAAGAATGTATTTCTATTTGAAGGCTCTCCAGATTATTTGTTATAGTAAGAAACATGGGCAAGATGCTTTTCACCATTTACTAGTCAAGACTCACGACCCCCAGGTGCTGTGAAACAGCAGAAATAACCTCAGTTTATGCAGGGAAACCAAGGCACATGGTCAGATCCTCTCCAGGCCAGAGTGCAGTTTCACTAGCTTCTGATTTATGTGAAGAGCCGAATGCTTCCTTATGGAATACATTCATTTGTTTAATGATGGCAGTAACTGTAGGTGGGATCTGCTGTGGGAGAATTAATTTTGGCTCTGTAAGTAAAAAGTTCAGAGCCTGGATAAGGACAGAGGACAATTTCAGTGTGAAAAGGGTTAACGGGAAGAAAGTTAAAACCAGAGTAAGCCTATTTATATAGAGATCACTTCTCAGAAATAAAAATAGCAAAACAAGAATAGGAAAAGAATTATAGCTATAGAGTTTCTCATTTCTAAGCCCAGGGGCTTTTATAAGATCATTTAAAAAAAGTAAGAGCTCTCTTGAAGACAACCCCTAAGTATCTTATTTTTCCTTCCATAAAGCCCCGTGAGGTCCAGAGTACAAATTTACAGGATAAGACTGAGGATACAGAAGTGAAGATATTAGGACCGCATAGACAGGGAATAGGCTGGAACAGATGTTATGTCTTAGGGCATTGGCCTAAGAGTAGAAACAGAAGGTAGAGGATAAACAGGAACTTTTCTGCATGGACAAGTGGAATAATCCAGGGATCTGGTAGCCACACCAGCTACTTAACATTTTTTTTTTTTTTCACAAAGGACTTGGAATTTCAAGTATACAATGAAACCTAAGAGGACAAATGCTCTTCTGGGTATTGAATATGCAATAAGTTCTCATAAGACCTCATGAAAAAGCAGAGGCATTACTGAGCCACAGTGCAGAGAAGTGCAGACCAATGCATTTAGGCGGAAATTCTGCTGTTGTAGTCAAAATACGAGGGACACTGAGCTTATCAACGTGCCTTGAGAGAGGAATTTAAATTAGCCTGATCAATGTGCTAGGGTGGGTTAAGGAAAAATACTGGTTGTTATTGGAAACATTATTAAAAACCAAAACAGTGGGGCGCCTGGGTGGCTCAGTGTTAAGCATCTGCCTTCTGCTCAGGTCATGATCCGGGAGTCCCAGATTCCAGCCCTGCATTGGGCTCCCTGCTCAGCGGGAAGCCTGCTCCTCTCTCTTAACTCCCCCTGCTTGTGTTCCTTCTCTCGCTGTGTTTCTCCCTGTCAAATGAATAAAATCTAAAAAAAAAAAAAAATCCCCCCCCCAAAAAAAGAAGAGTGACACCCCACCATCACATAACCCTGGGCTTCAGAGATCTATTGTTAGTTATTATGGGACATTAGGGATGTTCGGAGTATATTCCTAACCTCTGGAAGAGACTAATAAAACATGTCTTGATGGGTATCAGACATAGTTGTAGCAGGATGGGTCAGAGTTCTAAGCCAGTGTAGCAAATCTGATGTTCTGGATTCCCAGGGAGGCTTTCCCTCTAGGAGTCCTTTACTTGACTGTCACAATTCAATCCCATGTCATGACAATAAATACAAGCAGTTTAGGCTATGGTACTAAGGATCCTGCTGAGGAAAACCTCAAAAGAGCAACTGTTTGGTAAAGAATACAGAATATAGCTAGTCCTTTTTGGTGCAGGGAGGTTTGTAACTTGACAAATATCATGGCCTTAGACTCAGAACACTGATTAGAAAATCCAAGGGAATGGGCCAGTGGAAGGGTTATTCCCAAGCGATGACATAGAGAATCCTTTTATTTATCCATGGTGGCTTCTCTTCTCCCTGAGATGTCGAAGGAACTCCCCCATCGTACTCTCAGTTGATACTGTATAAGACAGTACGTACTGTCATCTGAGGTTTTGATATTCTTTTTCATTTTAGTTTACTCAGTGTCACAATCAAACTGAAACTTGAGAATAACTAACCTAGCAATGGAAATGAAGTAGCACTATAATGTTTTATGTATTTTGACCATCAAGGTAAATAGGACCTTTCTGTTCCCACCCCTAAAACATTTTTGCAGAGATAATCTTAAAGCAAATATGATAAAATGGGCCAGAAAGAGTGAAATGTTTGCAGATGTGAGGGTTCTTTTGTGCATGTGAATGGAAATTTTTTTTAAAAAAATTTTAAGCGGACCCTTCTCCCCTCTGTGTCTCTCACATACTGCCCCTGCCCTCTCCCCACCAAGAAAGGAAAGGTCCTCACTAAGAAAAAAATCTCAGCAGGTGTGATATCCTGAGGAATCCTGAGCAAATTCTGTTACATTCTATGTAACTGAAATTATTTTGGCAATCTAATTAGTCCTAATAAACACTCTGGGAGTGGTTAGTTAACATTTGAAGAATCCTTCTGGGGTGGGGAGGGAGGGGGATAACATCCTTGGAAGGTTGTTAGCAATTGAAAAACTCTAGTCTCTTTAGAGGCTTCTACCATAAGAGCTTTATCTGTGGTTTAACTCCAGAGACTGTGGGTAAATGATTATTTTCAATGGCCAAATTACTAGCATTAAAGA
>PITA01022415.1:0-30405 GCA_004023965.1 Spilogale gracilis | reverse complement strand
TCTGGGGGCAAGCCTCCAGACCCTCCAATTTGTTTCTACCTTTTTGTCGATGTTCTTTGTCTCTCGTGGCGGTCCAGAAGTGGGAAATATCACATTTCAGGCTGGTTTCATGGGTGTTCACGGTGGTCTTGTAGTGGTTTTTTTGTTGGAATTCAGCTCTCTTCAGGGAACTCCCTGAAATGCGGTCACCTGGCCTTCCACCATCTTGTCCCTCCCTAATATTCACTATGTATTTCTTAAGCAGCATATATTCCTCACAGAACAACAATGCAATTCCTGTATTTGTGAAATTTAACATTGATACAATATTATCACCTAATGCACAGTCAATATCCCAACTTCACTAGTTATCCCAGTAACGTCCTTTATAACAAAATTTTCTGCTTCAGTATCCAATCCAAAATCACACGTTTTATTTCATTGTCATGTGTTTTAGGGCTCCTTTGATCTATAACCATTCCTCAGTCTTCCTTTTTCTTTTATGACATGAATATTTTAGGATTACATGACATTTCTTTTCTAGAATATCCTCGGTTTTGGCTTATCTCATGTTTTTTCATGATTAGATTCATGAATTTTTCCATTTTTGGAAGGATACTATATATATGATGATTTGTCCTTCTTAATGTATCATGTAAGGGCATGTGATGTGAGTTTAAAAATCATCACTTTTTTAATAAGAGATTTATACATGTATTTATGCAGACCCATACACATCACAATTAACTATAAATATAGTCATGAATATATATAAATTCTGATTCAAAACTCCCTCCCTTTCTATTCCCTCCCCTCAACCAGTGGTATTTCTTCTCTTTCATTCCATTAATGTCACCTAAGTTGATTTGATGAAATAATATAATTTGAAGTGGTGTTGGCTGAAAATATCTATTGTGGTTATTAGTGAACTTTCCCCTTTTTAAAATTTAATTAATTAACATAAAATGTATTATTAGTTTCAGAGGCAGAGTTCAGTGGTTCATCATTCTTCTATAATACCCAGTCCTTATTACATCACATGCCCTCCTTAATGTCCTCCCCACCTAAACAACTCTCAGTTTGTTTCCTATGATTAAGAGTCTCTTATGGTTTGTCTCCCTCTTTGATTTCATCTTGTTTTATTTTTCCCTCTCTTCTACTATGATCTTCTGCCTTATTTCATAAATTCCACATATAAGTGGGATCATATAATTGTCTTTCCCTGACTTATTTCACTTCACATAATATCCTTTAGTTCCACCCACATCATTGCAAATGGCAAGATTTTGTGTTTTTTTGATGGCTACATGATATTCCATTATATATATATATATATATATATAGGGATATATATATATATCCCTATCTTTTATATCCATTATATAGGGATATATATATATATCCCTATCTTTTATATCCATTCATCTGTCAGTGGACATCTGGGCTCTTTTCATAGTTTGGCTAATGTGGACATTGCTGCCATAAACATTGGGGTGCAATGTGCCCCTTTGAATCACTACATTTTTATCTTTGGAGTAAATACCTAATAATGTAATTGCTGGGTCATAGGGTAGCTCTATTTTCAACTTCCTGAGGAACCTCCATACTGACTTCCAGAGTGGCTGCACTGGCTTCCATTCCCACCAACAGTGCAAGGGGATTCCCTTTTCCCCAAATCCTCACCAAATCCTGTTGTTTCTTGTGTTGTTAATTTTAGCCATTCTGACTGGTGTGAGATGGTATCTCACCATGGTTTTCATGTATATTTCCCTGATGCCAAGTGATGTGGAGGCATTTTTTTTCATGTGTCTGTTGGCCATTTGTATGTCTTCTTTAGAGAAATGTCTGTTCATGTCTTCTGCCCATTTCTTGATTGGATTATTTGTTCTTTGGCTATTGAATTTGATAAGTTCTTTATAGATTTTGAATATTAGCTCTTTATCTGGTAAGAAATTTGCAAATATTTTCTCCTATTCTATCAGTTGTCTTTTGGTTTTATGAACTGTTTCCTTTGCTGTGCAAAAGCTTTTTATCTTGATGAAGTCCTAATAGTTTATTTTTGCATTTGTTTCCTTTGTGTTTGGAGACGTGTCTAGCAAGCAGTTGCTGTGGCCAAAGTCACAGAGGTTGCTGCCTGTGTCCTCTAGGATTTTCATGGATTCCTGTCTCACATTTAGGTCTTTCATCCATTTTTGAATCTATTTTTGTGTGTGGTGTGAGGAAATGTTCCAGTTTCATCCTTCTGCATGTGGCAAGACATTGTTTTCTTATTGATTTTCCTGTTTGGATGATCTATCCATTGATGTAAGTGAAGTGTTAAAATCCCGCACTAGTATTGAATTACCATCAATTTCCTCTTTATGTTTGTTAATATTTTTATATACCTGGGTACCCCACTGTTGGGTGCGTATTTGCAACTATTATATCCTTTTGTTAGAATAATCCTTTTATCATTATGCCACGCTATTCTTTGTCTCTTATTTCAAAGTCTTTGTTTTAAAGTCTTATTTTGTCTGAGAAAGTATTACCACTCTCTATATAAGGAGTTTTATGTGCTCCATATGGAGTATATAAAACTATATATGTATTTTATTTGTTTGTTTTGCTTTCACTTCCACAGTGAATGTTTCTCCATCCCTTCACTTTCAGTCTGTATGGTTCTTTAGGTCTGAGGTGTGACTCTTGTACGGTATTGTTTTTTACTCATTCCTCACATTATGTCTTTTGATTGGAACATTTAGGCCAGTTACATTTAAAGTAATTATTGATAGATATGTACCTGTTGTCATTTTTAAAATCCGTTTTCTGGCTCCTTTTATAGTTCTTCTTTGTTACTTTCTTCTTCTCTTCCTCTTTCTTTATGATTAATGAGTATCTATAGTGTTTTCTTTGGCTTCTTTTCTCTTTATTTTTTGTGTATCTATCATAGGTTTTGGGTTTGTGGTTACCATGAGGTTCATATATAACATCCTAAGTAAATAGCAATTCATATCAATTCGATGGTCATTTAAGTTCAAACACATTCTTAAAAAAAAAAAAAACATAGAAAAAGAAAAAAAAACTTATTCTTTTCCCCCTTCTCTTTTTATTCCCTTCTCCACATTTTGTGTAAATGCTGTTATATTTTATATCTTTTTATTCATATTTTTCTTATGTCTAATTATGGCCATTTCTTTTCCACTTAAAGAAGTCCCTTTAGGATTTCTTGTAAGGCTTGTTTAGTGGTGATAAACACTTTTACCTTTTTTAATTTTCTTTTTATTTTTGGTCTCAGTCTGAGACTATCGCTCCTTCAAATCTGAATGATAACCTTTCCAGATACAGTATTCTTGGTTGCAGGTTCTTTCCTTTCACCACTTTGAATATATCTTACCACTCTCTTCTGGTTTACAAAATTTCTGCTGAAATATCAACTGATATAGGTTTTCCTTTGAAGGTAACTTTTTTTGTTTCTCTCTTCCTGCTTTTAAGATTCTCTTTAATCTATAAACTTTGACATTTTCATTATTGTGTGCTATGGTGTGGACCTCCTTAGGTTCATCTTGTTGGGAACTCTGTGTTCCTTGGATTTGGATGTATATTTCTCTAGCTACATTAGGAAGTTTTTAGTTATTTCTTCAAATAAGTTTTCTACCATCTTCTCTCTCTTCCTCTTCTGAGACCCCTATAATGTAACTGCTTGATGTTGTCTAAGAGAGCTCTTAGCCTATCTCATCTTTATTTTATTTTATTTTCTTAAGGAGGGAGAGGGAAGAGAGAAAGAATCTCATGCAGGCTCTATGCCTAATGCAGAGCCCAACGTGGGACTCAATCTCACAAATCCAAGATGACATGAGCCAAAATCAAAAGCTGGATGCTTAACGAACTAAGCCACCCCATCCTCTTTTTTAAAAAATTATTTTCTCTCTTTGCTGTTCAGCTTGGGTGCGTTCAATTACCCAGTCTTCCACACCACTGATACATTCTTCTGCATCCTCCAATCTAATGTTGATTCCCTCTAGCATGTTTATTCTTTTGTATTCTTCCACTCTGATTGGTTCTTTTTAATATTTTCTTTATTGAAGGTCTCACTGAGTTCTTCCATTCTTTTCTCCAACCCTGTGAACATCTTTATAATCATTACTTTAAATTACTTATCAGGCATACTGCTTATTTCTGCTTCATTTAGTCCTTTTTCAGGTTTTTTCCTTGTTCTTTCTTTTGGAGCATCATCCTCTGCCTATTTTGCATGACTTTCTGTGTTTGTTTCTATGGATTAGGTGAGATGGCTACTTCTGAAGTTGAAGGTGTGGTCTTATGCATGTGTTGTGTGTGCTTGGTGACTTTTACTGATTGGCTGGAACCATGGGTATATATGCTAGTTCCTTCTTTAAACTATGGTGTTTTACAGAAAGAATAAAGAAAAAAAAATAATAAAAGGGGAGAAAATAAAGGAAAAGAAAAAAGAACCAAACCAAAAAGGAAAAAAAAAAAAACTAAAGACAAAATTTTTTAAAGTTAAAAGCAAAGAAAAACAAAAACAAAAAATCCCACAAACCCTGGCCTGTTTTGTGTGCCTCAGCACCACAGGGCCTGTGGACCCTGAGCTCGTTGAGATCACAAGCTCACCATGAGCCACCCTCTGCTCTGGTCCAGGTTTTGTGGGGTTTTTTTGTTTTTTTGTTTTGTTTTTTTAATTTGTCTTCTGCAAACTTCTTTTTTTTAGTTTTTTTTAATTTAAATTCAATTATTATTATTATTTTTATTATTTATTTTATTTATTTATTTTTTAAAATTACGTTCAGGCTTTTAAGTTGGAAGGGGAAAGGTCCCGCAGTTCCTTGGCACTTTTAAACTGAGGCCTTTTTTTTTTTTTTTCTCTGTCCCAGCACAAAGGGGGCTGGTGTGGGCTTCAGGACCCTGGGCTTGCTGAGGTCACAGCTCCCTGTGACCACGAGACCCGCCAGTTATGGCAGCAGGACCCACTAATTAACGGCATGTGAACTGGCCCCTTAGATGTCCAGACCCTACTCTGGTCTGGGCTTCTAGGGTGGGGGTGCGGGGGAGGAAAGAGGGCGTGGGGGCTGTTCCCGCCCATCTCGGCCCTTTTAAACCACAACTTTTTTTCTGTGTCCTAGCGAGGCTAGGGCTGGTGCAGGCCCACAGACCCTGGGCCTGCTGAGGTGACAACCTTCTGTGAGGAGCTGAGCTGCCAGTTAGGATATCAGGGCACATTACTTAGGGCGTGGGAACCCGCCCCTTGTGGCAGCCAGACCTACTCTGGTCTGGACTTTCGAGGGAGTGGGGAACATTCCCACAGTTCCTCTGCCCTTCTAAACCCCAGGGTTTTTTTCTGTGCCCCAGCGTACCTGGGGCTGCTGTGGCCTGCCGGGGCCTGGGCTGACGAGGTGGCAAGCTCCCTTGGACGACCGGACCCGCCTGTCATGGCGTCCACCCTGCTCTGCTCTAGACTTTAAGGTAGGGTTGGGAATATAAACGGCGGCGTTCTCCCACCCCTTCTACCTGGAGAGCTTTCCCGCAGCTCTGCTCAGAGTTCTAGCGTTGTCTCATTTATATACTAGTTGCTCTTGAAAACCGCAGCTTTTTTTCTGCGCTCCTCAGCACTATCTCTCCCCACCGCCGCTACCGCTCCCAGCGTCGAGGAGGGTCGGGGTTTGCTTTCTTACCGCATCTCCATCTCTCTTGCCGGTCTGTCTTTGGTTGTTCAGCCATCAGTTCTTTTTAGGAGGAACTGGGCCATTAATGGGTGTCATTTGGTGTGTTCTGTGGAGGAGGTGAGTTCAGTTCCCCCACTTGGTCGCCATCTTGAACTGCACTCTAACAGGACTTGTTAATAAGCTCTTCACGGAAGAGTCTCAGGAAATTTCTAGAAATAGTTGGAGGAGTGTTTGCAGGGGCCAATGGTTCTGTTAATAATGGATGGGGACAAGAACTGTTGCAGTTGGATTTATTGTAATTAATGCAGCCCCGCATTTAAATATAGCTTCTGTAAACAGAGGTTATATTTTGGAGGATCTAGGCCAAGGTTATTGATGAACTCTGAAAAAATTTCCATCAGTATAATATAATAATCGTTACCTAGAAAACATTCAGGAGGGCATCTGCATCATGACTACCCAACCACTCTCAGAGTTATGCCTCAAAATATGTGCCAGTTTCCAATGGTTAGGCCAGTCCTACCTGAGAAAGAGAACAGTTTGTTGAAGGTAGTTAATTTCCTAGGCACAAACACCTTTTATGGCTTTAGACCAAACAATTTATGGCTATATATAGCCAACATAGAGTGAGAAATTCACAAATTTGCACAAATTGCTTTAGGGGTAGAAATGTCAAATGAAGAGAGGTCCTATGAACTATGGGGAAGGGAAGGCACCATCACCTGATACCAATTTGTTACATATATATGTGTATATACATAAAATATATATATACACATAAAACATATGTGTGTATATACATAAAATATGTACACATTATGTATATATACATATATATGTGTATATATATATTTCAGTAAAGTCTTTTCTGTCAAAGATCATGATAACAATTAAGTTTGGACAGGTCCAAATTCCCTGTCCAGCTCCATTTCTGTAGGAAGAATCCCTTGTGATGAGCCTCTGTGACAGGAAAAAAGGAGAAGTAAAGATTCAGGAAAGAAGCAAAAGGTACACTAAATATGCATGCTTGGGGACTCTGCATTGCCTAGTTCATGCAGAAAGAGATTTTAAAATTGTGTCTACAATATGCTACTGAAATGGTGTCTTAGTGGCAGGTCCCTGAGGAAGAGAAGAGAAGAAAAAATAGAGAAAGCCAATGTTTTCTTCACCAGAGGTCATACATAACCTCAAGATTACTGGAGCCTCCTTTGTTGTGACTATTAAGACAACTCATGGACATTTAAATTTGTACTAAAATGCAGGCAAAACCACCTACCAACTGGAACTTTACCAAAAATGCTAATCACAAAAAATAGTGAAGAAAGACCAGTAATTGGAGACCGGCCAAAGCAGGCCTATTGGAACCTGTGACAACAGAGGCTAAACAGTGACTTGTGAATGTGGACACTCAGATTGTATTAAAGTCCCAAGGCCCTTTTAGAGCCTCACTGTCACTGTTAATTAGAAAGAGCAAATGAGCAGAAGGGAAAGCCTAAAGCCACAGAAGCTCTGCTTTAGGCTCTAGTGGTAGAAATTAAAGTGGTATGGCCCAGCAATTTGAAGTCACATTGGGATTTTTAATCTTTTTCGGCAATAAGAGTGACCAGGCCCCATCCCTATTAGCAGCCACCTACCTCCCCACCACTCACCACACACACACACACACACACACACACACACACACACACACACAATTCTACTACTGGAGCAGGGAGGAGGATGGGCACAATTAATCTGCTCTAATGGTCAGGATAAATACCCTCTGATTGAAAAAGAATTGGAGGGCATTTCAGAAAAGTAACATAAGTAAGTTTCTTTAAAAAAAACTTCTTTACATTGGGGAAAAATATGTAAAGTACCTTAAACATAAATCAATGGTAATTAAATAATTATAAATGAAGACTCACATAACCGCCACCCAGGACGAGAAATACATAGCCAGCACTCAGAAGTCTCCTTTATGTTTCTTTTCATATCCCCTAAAAAATAACTACTCTGTAGCAAATTTTTTGGTAATTGCATCCTTTTTATTTACTTTATAGTATTAGCACTGACGTGTACATCCTTAAAATTATAATTCACTTATTTTTTGTTTTTGAAATTTACACAGATGGAGTTTATTATGTCTAATTTCCTGTATCTTGCTTTCTTTCCATTCAGTATTATGTTCATAAGATTCATTCATGTTTTCGTGTGTGACTTAATTCATTCCATTCGTTCCATTCATTCATTATATATCATTCCATTGCATGTCCACAGCACAATCTGTCTATATGTTCTACCATTGTACATTTATGCATTGGGACAACTGTAAACAATGTTACTATTAAATTCTTATATGTGTACAAGAAGGGTACTCATCTGCTTGACTTTCTCTTGGTATAGTTTGCATGGTTAGTATATGTATTAATCAGGACTTTTCAGAGAAACAGAACCAATAGGTTATTTATATACATATAATTTATAAATTATATAATTATACAAATTATAAATTATAGATAACTATCTATCATCTATCTATTGAAAGATTTTGAAGGACTGGCTCACATGATTGTGGAGGCTGGTAAGTCCAAAATCTGCAAGATGTGCCCCCAGACTAGAGACCAAGGAAATAGTAGATGTTTCATTCAACTCCAAAAGCCATTAGCTGCACAATACCCTGTTGCCTGTGGGAGATCCAAGGCCTTCCACTGACTGGGTGAGCCCTACCTACATTATGGAGGTCAATCTGCTTTACTCAAAGTCCCCTGACTTAAATGGAAATCTCATCCAAAAACAGCTTCACAGAAACATCCAGAATAATGTTTGACCACATATCTGGGCTCCATGGCCCAACCTAATTGGCACATAAAATTAACTATGATAGTATGTATTTAACTTTTGCAGGTAATATTAACTGTGCATTCTAAATTAGATGAATAGAAAGAATAGAATAGAATAGAAGAATAGAATAGAATAGAATAGTTAGAAAGTGGCTAATAACACAGGGTTATTAGTGAGCATTCAGTTTCTTGAAGGAGACAGTTGGGTTTCTTTTCTCTCTAGCACCCCTTCCCCCCCAAGAAAAAACAAAACACAAAAGAAACAAAAGCTAGGTTGAAAGAAGGCCTTGCCTCTTCCTGATGCTCAGGTGACTAATGTAATTTTCAAGTCTTTCAGCAGTCAACATGAGACCAGGTTTCCATTATGAAACATGACAGGCTGGGGTATCTGTGTCTGAGTGTTAGGGCTTCTGCCTGTGTTTCCCATAAGTGAATGATGCCACAGTCCAATCAGAAACTTGGGTTTTATCCCCAACTCTTCCACCTACTTATAGCTAATTAACCAACAATTCCTGTTGACTCCACCTCCTTTGACTCTCTCAAAGTTATCTGCATGACACATCCTCTCTGAAAATACTCAACTTTAGGCATTCTCTTGCCTGGAGTGCTGCAAGAGTGTCTTAACTGGACCCCATCTCAGGTCTTACCCACTTGCATCCATTCTGGACTTGTGAAGCCACAAGATTTTCTAATATCTCTGAAATTATCACTCCCTTGCTTACAATCACTTTATAATCACAATCACCATGCCCTTCCTCCTTAATATGGTTTACAAGGCTTTGCATGACGGAAGCCCCTACTTGGTCTTTCTTTACTCCCTTCTGCCTGTTCCTTCATCCCATATTGCCCTCACAAAAAGGTTCAACCACAGAACACTTCTGTCAATTCCCCAAATGGTTCACTTTCTTTATAGCCTCCAGGCTTTCACACAAGTAATCTCTGTTTGCAATACTCCCATGTGTCCCACCCCATTGATCTGATTTGACTCCTTCTAATCCTTTAAGTTCTCAGCTGAGCAGAGATAATAGTTATCATCAAGTCCAGTTTCATATTCCATCTTCTGGGGCACACAGGGAAGTACACTTCTCAGCCCTAGTGATTAACAGATGAAGCCATATTACCAGCTTTTACCAATGAAAAGTGATCAGAAGTGTCATGTGTCATGTCCAGTGTGAGGCAGTAGAAAGCTTTTGTCTGGTTCTCATTTCTCTTGGCTTTTCCTCTCCTGGCAAACTCAGAGCCCCAGTTTGAGAAGGCAGAGCCATAATATTGAAGGATTGGGATCTCTGAGTGGCCATAAGGAAGAGAGTTACCCAAGATCACAGCAGGCTTTGTAGGCAAAAAAACCAGGAGGCATTTTGTTAACCCATTAGATTTTGAAAATGTTTTTTGCCATAGTATGGTCTATGGCACCCTCTGGCTAATACAGAAAATGGTACTAGGAGTTGGGTAACCACACACACAAAAAACCTAATATATGTCACATTGGCTTAGCAGATAGGTGGCAAAGGTATGCAAGTCAACATTCAAGGCTAGGAAATGTTAATTCGTGTTATAAAAAGGAAAAATACTTAGTAAATTTTTTTCTGTGATTAATGGAGTTTTGGATCTCCTGGGAAACATTGAAAGGAAGAAGCTTAGTAATACGTGTTGTAAATTATTTGGCTGTATTCGGCAAGGAATTACAAGAGGAGATGAAATCAGGAAGGAATTAAACAGAAATGAAAGAGAATAGATAGCTCAAAAATTCATGGCTTGGAATAACTGGAAAATCCAATTTCTTTTACACCCAAAACAGGAATAGATAATGTTAAGAAAGTCTTTGAGTAGCAAAGGCCCATCACAATTCAGTCTTGTCAGAGATCAGATTAACTGTGAAGCCTTTGAACAGAAGTTCAAAAGAGTCTCCATTAAGAGAGTTTGGGGAATAATGAAGCAAAGAAAAAAAAAGCAGATATGTCTTATAAAGAACTGTGGGTATAGGTACACATAAGGAACTGACTAGAATCAAATAGACATGTTTTTGAAAGAGCTGAACTGTCCAAGAAACCAACAATTGAGGGGGGGGGGAAGAAATTGTGATTGTTCAAGACTTAAAAGGACACTGGAGTGCCCATCTCAGGAGTGACAACTATGCAGCACTCAGGAAGGGTATACTCCTCAATGCTTAATTCAAATGTAGCCACAAAGGAAGATGGAAAAGAGAGGAAGCTCTAAGAAGGCAGGAACTAGGAGCCACAAGGCACAGGGAACCCAGGAGTAGGATCAGGGCCTCACCAAGGAATCCTCCTTTCCCTCAGGTCAGGTTTCTCAGCATTGCCACTGTTGACCTTTGGGCCAGGTAGGTTTTTGTTGTGGATGGCTGTCCTATGCATTTTAGGATGTTAACAGCATCACTGACTTCTACCCACTAAATGCCAGAAGTATCTCTTCCCCAGTTGCGACAACCAAAAATGTCTCCAAACCTTGCCAGATGTCCTCCTCTACAAAATTGCTCATGGTTGGAACCACTGCCCTGGTTTGAGGGAACTCCATAAGGTCTGCCAAACAGGATTTCAAAGTTACCATGGACTAGTCGATAGCTGTGTGTTTCTTATTCTACTTCTTTCCAAATGAGAAAGTTGTCACTGTGGTTTCTCCTATGCTATTTTATGACTGTATATTGGGTATAGGGTGGAAACACAGATATTTGTCTATTTTTAGTTCATATGTCTCTAGACCAGTGGAATCCAAATTCATAACTGATTTATCCAGAGATCTTGGACTGTTGAATTTGATGCTATAAGTGGGTAGGATGCTGAATTAACTCCCTTGGGGGGTACATTCTGTGTATGGAAGGAAGAGTGTAATGAATATATGGTGACCAGAAGGATCAGTTCTGGCAGAGATAATACTATGCATTCAAAAATTCTGTTTCATATTTCTCCTTTCTGGGCACATATGATAACTACCTTTCCCAACCTCCTTACAGCTTGGTGCAGCCATGTGAATAGTTTTGACCTAGGAAATGCTTCTTGCAAAAACAAGAAATAAAGTTTTATTGGGTTAAGCCATTGGGTATGGGGGCTGTTTGTTACTATAGCATGGTCTAGCTAGCTCACGTCATTCCCCTTGTAATACCTGCTCTGATTCACCAGCTCTGGGCCAGGTCTCCTTTTTATATGCTCCATGCTTCCTTCCTAATGTGGCACTTATCATGCTGTATTGTCTTTGCCTATTTATTTGTCCCCCTTGTTGATGACAGAGATCATACTTATCTTATTTACCATAGGCATTGTAGAGTCTGATACTCAAATATTTAGTGAGTGAACCAAGGATGATTACTAATCTTAGCTGAGGTTTAAAGTCAATGAACACAATATAAAGCCAACTGTTATATATGTTCATATTCCATGTAAATAGCAGGAGAGAAAAAGCCTTGGTTAGAGCAAACACTAATATGTTTAAAAATTGTGGCAAATGAGATATTTCATTATGTTCTTCATCAGTCTTCATACTAGATCATGGAAGCATGCAGGAAATAAAACAGCTCCCAAATTGCTTTCATCCCAAGCATTGTTCTAGAAAATTCCATGATCTGAGTTCCGACAGATTTAACTTTGATGACCTTTCAGTTTCTGAGATATGAAGGAGAAACTGAAACAAAGTGCTTGGAGCAGTACCAAGACAATTTTCTCCATAAGAATGTAACACAGGGTATGTTCAAGTCAACCTGTACATTCTGTAAACCATAAAACTAAATGACTTGAGCATTCAAGAGAAGATCTATTGACAATTAATGATCTGAGGAATCATATTAAAGAACTGATATTTAACTGGATCATTACCAAAACCCACAGACTATGTGCTTTCTCAGTTGTGGTTGTGAGAAAGAAGAAACATTTAGATGTGTGTGGAATACCATACTCTTAATTATGCGATTAATGTTGATCATTACACAGCACCCTGTGATACAAGATGTACTGGATTATTTGATAAGGAGCAAGCAGTTCACTGTGTTATTTGGAGTAGATACACCAGATGCACATGGGTCTTGAAGATAAGGAAAAAATAGCCTTTATTTTCCGGGAAAGCTTTTGTCCATTCAGTAAGGTGTCTGAAGAATTCCAGAGTCCCTCTCGATTTTAATGCTTATTGAAGATGCTGATAGATTAAAAAAAAAACAAAACTGCTTGAAGACGCATAGAAAGACATTAGACAGGCAAAAGTCCCAAATCACCTGGTTGTAACCTCTTTGAAATTAGCCTTGACCAATGCCAGTTTAGCTAGATTTAATTAAATATGTTAGGTATATAGTAGTCTAGGTGAGAGTGGGAACTGGTGCAGGAAAGCTTTCTCCTATTACCTTCTGTCCATGTCACAACTACTGTTGAGAGTTAAAGGCCTCTGTAAAGTTCTATGGGAGAATTAAAGGACTTTGTAGAATTTTTACCCTAAGAAAATTTGTGAGGCAATATTTCAATATTACAATGTTCTTTTAATTTTTTATTTTAATTTAATTTTATTTTTTAATTTAAATTTTATTTAGTTAACATACAGTGTAATATTGATTTTGGGAGTAGAATTCAGTGATTCATCACTTGCATACAACACCCAGTGCTCATCACAAAAAGTACCTTCCTTAATACCTTTCACCCATCTATCCCATCCCCCACTCTCCTCCTTCCATCAACCTTCAGTTTGTTCTTTATAGTTAAGAGTCTCTTACCATTTATTTCCCTCTCTCCCTTCCCTCTTCTCATCTATTCATCTGCTTTCTTTCTTAAATTTCACATATGAGTGAGATCATATGATACTCATTTTTCTCTGACTTATTTCACTTAGTGTAATATAGTTTAGCTTCACCCACATAATTGAAAAAGCAAGATTTCATTCTCTTCTATGGCTGAATAATATTCCATTTTATACACACACACGTGTGCGCACACACACACATACACATATATCCCCTTTTCTTTATCCATTCATCAGTTGAGGGACATCTGGGCTCTTTCCATAATTTGGCTACTGTTGATAATGCTGCTATAAACATTGGGGTGCATATGTCCCATCAAATCAGTATTTTTGTATCATTTGAGTAAATACTTAGGAGAGCAATTTCTAGATTGTAGGGTAGTTCTATTTTTAACTTTCTGAGGAACCTCCACACTGACTTCCACCGTGGCTTCACCAGTTTGCATTCCCTCCAACAGTGAAAGAGGGTTTGCATCAACAGTGCAAAAGGGTTTCCCCTTTCTCTGCATCCTCACCAACACCTGTTGTTTCCTGAGTGGTTAATTTTAGCCATTCTGACAGGTATGAGTTGGTATGTTATCATGGTTTTGGTTTGTATTTCCCTGATGATGAGTGATGTTAAGCATGTGTCTGTTAGCTATCTGGATGTCTTCCTTGGAAATATGTCTGTTTATGTCTTCTGACCATTTCTTAACTGGATTTTTTTTTGGATGTTGAGTTTGATAAAGATAAAATCTTTATAGATTTTACCTACTAACCCAGTAACTCTTTCTATATCTAACACAGATGTCAGGTCCAAGCAGGATCAATAGTTAGGAAATGAAGTCAGAAATGTTTTCGCTTTTTGGAGGTTGGTAGGGAAAGGAATCTGAGCGCTATTCATGCTTTGCAGTCCTGCGTAGTTCAAGCTTCAGTAAGGTCATTAGCTGATCCTCACAAACCTCTCCTTTTTATTTTTTTTAAACTATTGCCAGTAACACTATATAAGGAACACTATATAAGTAAGATAAAAGGAGTAAAATATCGATGGTTTTGCAGGTAGGCATCCATCTGTCAACATGATTTGACACCTTGTCTAAAGGATAGAATTTTAGCTCTAAAGTGGGGGATCAATTCTATTCATAGATATTCACTGACAAAATACCCCTTACCTATGTGCTCACTAGTGACAGCTTGTCACCTCAGACAGGCAGGTAGAAACCACAAGTCATCAGTGTGGGAGCAGATCAGGACCCTAAAACTTTAAGCTTCTCTGGGATCCTTTCCCATGAGACAGGGGGTCTGGCAGTAAATCAGGGCAGTTATTCATCTGATGTGCACTATTAAGTCTAATAAAACTGGTGGTGGAAGGGAGTATATGGGTACTTTCTGTACGTGCTATTCATTTTTTAAAATAAAGGGCCTAAAACATCTCTAAAATATAAAGTCTATTAATTTAAAAAATTGAAACACTGCCATACTTGTTAAATAGGCACTGCCTACTGCCTAGTAGCTCCCTCTCTGTCCTGCTAATCACCTTGACCCCTCTCCCTCAAGGCTTTTGCTTTTTCTTAAGCAGTGGCTAAGAAGCTGAAGAACTGAGCAGAGGTGGTAGTAGTTTCATGGGTTGACAAGACAAAATATGGGTGAAGGGAGTGGGAGATACAAGCTTCTAATTATGAAATGAATAAGTCACAGAAATAAAAGTCTCAGTATAAGGAATATAGTCAAGGATATAGTAATAGTGACGTACCAGGACAGATGTAGCTACACTTGTGATGAACATAACATAATGTATAAACTTGTCAAATCACTATGTGGTACATCTGAAATTAATGTAACATTGTATGTCAATTATACTCAAAAAGTAATAAGAATAAAAAATAAAAGAAAATCCCAGCACACACACACACACACACACAAATGGACTTCAGTACCCACAAAGAAGGAAGGGTCCTTGTACATGTCCAAGGATTCAGTGTGGACTCAAAAAACAAAACAAAACAAAACAAGAAAAAAACACTACCCTAGGACTGATGGTGAACTGAGCTGAGAATAGATCAGACCTCACAAAAACTAAACTGTCACTACCAATCAGCTCAAGTCCTGATTGGATTAAAACCATTCTAACTACATGCTAGGAGCAGAAGTAACTATCTATAGGGGAATATAATATCATCCAATGGCCAAAAATATCTCTGTATTTTTTCAGACACCTTTTCTGTCATACAATGAAAATAACTAAGCATGAAGAAATATAAGAATTGGCCAAAAATCAAGGGAAAAATAGACAGTACAAACAAACTCCCAGGATATCCAGATATTGTAATTATCAAGCATGGACATTAAAGAGATTGTGATTACATATTTAAGAGATTAAAATAACAAGACAGAAAATTTTTTTAAAAAAATTATTTACTTTATGTGACAGAGAGAGAGATCACAAGTAGACAGAGAGACAGGCAGAGAGAGGAGGAAGCAGCCCCCTGCTAAGCAGAGAGCCCGATGTGAGCCTCGATCCCAGGACCCTGAGATCATGACCTAAGCTGAAAGCAGAGGCTTTAACCCACTGAGCCACCCAGGCACCCAACAAGACAGAAAATTCAACAGAGAACTGGAAATCATAAAAGAAAGAAATGAAGATTCTGCAACTAAAAACTAAAATATACTTTGCAAATACTAACCAAAATAAAAGTGGAGTAGCAACACCAATTTCAGACAATGTAGACTTAAGGGCGAGAAATATTCCTGGAGATGAAGAGGGGTATTTCATAATGATAAAAGGGTAAAGTCAACAAAAATATAGACATGCCGATCTTAAATCTGTATGCACCCAATAACATAGCCACATAAAAATATATGAAGCAAAATCTTTTGTTCCTTCCAGTGATTCTACACATAGAAATTCCAGAGGAATCTAATAAAGCTGAAAAGAAGAAGGAAAGAAAAATATTGGATCATGAATGTAGACTTGGGGAACTCAGAAACTCCATAGAACATAGTAACATTCATATCATAGGAATCCCAGAAGAAGAAGGAAGGGAACAGGACAGAAGGTTTATTGAGGAAATTATAGC
This sequence comes from Spilogale gracilis, assembly GCA_004023965.1. Lineage (NCBI taxonomy): Eukaryota > Metazoa > Chordata > Mammalia > Carnivora > Mephitidae > Spilogale > Spilogale gracilis. Next base: position 14,157 of record PITA01022415.1, on the reverse strand, counting down.
TGAAAACTTCCCTAATTGGAGAAGGCAACAGACATCCAAATCCAGGAGGCACAGAGAACTCTCATCAAAATCAACAAAAGCAGGCCAATATCCAGACATATAGTAGTAGACTTTGCAAAATACAGAGCTAAAGAAAGAATCCTGAAAACAGCAAGGGAAAAGATATCTCTAAACTTCAAGGGAAGACAAATAAGGTTAGCAGCAGATCTCTCCACAGAAACTTGGCAGTCCAGAAGAGAATAGCATGATATATTGAGCATGTTGAATGGGAAAAGTATACATCCAAGAATACTTTATTCAGCAGTCTGTCATTCAGAATAGAAGAGACAAAGAGTTTCCCAGACAAACAAAAACTAAAGGAGTTTGTGACTACTAAACCAGACATGCAGGAAATATTAAAGGGGACTCTTTGAGTGGGAAAGAAAGACCAAAGTGAAAAAGACTTGAAAGAGACAGAGAAAATCTCTGAAGAAACCAAATATTTGGAATGCAGCAAAAATAGTCTTAAGAGGGAAGTACATAGCAATACAGGTCTATTTCAAGAAGCAAGAAAAGTCTCAAATATACAACCTAACCTTACATCTAAAGGAGCTAGAAAAGGAACAGCAAATAAAGAGAAGAAGAAAATAATAAATATTAGAGCAGAAATGAATGACACAGAAACAAACAAACAAAAAAGCCAAAAATAAAAACAGTAGAAAGATCAATGAAACTAGGAGTTGGTTCTTTGAAGGAATTAATAAAATTGATAAACCCCTAGTTAGTCTTATCAAGAAGAAAAGAGGACCCAAGTAAATAAAATCATAAATGAAAGCAGAGAGATCATACCCAACACCACAGAAATACACTTAAAATATTATGAAAAATTATATGCCAACAAATTGGGCAGTCTGGAAGAAATGGATAAATTCCTACAAACATATAAACTACCCAAACTGAAACATGAAGAAGTAGAAAATTTGAACAGACCCATAACCAGCAAAGAAATTGAATCAGTAATGAAAATCACCAAAAAACAAAAATCCAGGGCCATATGGCTTCCCAAGGGAATAATACTACCAGGCATTTAAAAAATGGTTAGTACCTATTCTTCTCAGACTGTTCCAAAAAAGCAGAAATGGAAGGAAAACTTCCAAACTCATTCTACAAGGCCAAGATTACCTTGATTCCAAAACCAGACAAAGACCCCACAGAAAAGGAGATTTACAGGCCATTATCTCTGATGAATATGGATGTAAAAATTCTCACAAGATATTTATAAATTGAATCTAACAGTACATTAAAAGAATTATTCACCATTACCAAGTGGAATTTATTCCTGGGCTGCAAGCATGGTTCAGTATTTGCAAATCAATCAACATGATGCACCATATTAATAAAAGAAAAGGTAAGAACCATATGACCCTGTCAATAGGTGCAGAAAAAAACATATGACAAATTACAGCATCCATTTTTGATAAAAACCGTCAACAAAGTAGAGCTAGAGGGAACTTGCTTCAACATCATAAAGGCCATATATGAAAGACCCACTGCTGATCCCAAAACTGAGAGCTTTTCCTCTGCTATCAGACACAGAGAGGGATGTCCACTCTCATCATTGTCATTTAACATAGTATTAGAGGTCCTAGCCTCTGCAGTCAGACAACAAAAAGAAATAAAAAGCATCCAAATCAGCAAGGAAGAAGTCAAATGTCCACTTTTCACAAATGATATGATACTCTATGGAGAAAACCCAAAAGATCCTAAAAATTCAAAAACCTGCTATAACTGATTTATGAATTCAGCAAAGTTGTAAGATACAAAAATCAATGTACAGAAATCTGTTGCATTTATGTACACCAATAATGAAGCAGCAGAAAGAGAAATCAGGAAAACAATCCCATTTACAACTGCATCCAAAACCATAAGATACTAGGAATAAACCTAATCAAAGAGGTAAAAGATCTGTACTCTGAAACCCATAGAACACTTTTGAAAGAAACTGAGGATGTTACAAAGAAATGGAAAAACATTCCATGCTCATGGATTGGAAGAACAAACATTTTTAAAATGTCTATACTACCCAAAGCAATCTACACATTTAAAGCAAACCCTATTAAAATACCACCAGCACATTTCACAGAGCTAAAACAAATAACCCTAAAATTTGTATGGAACCACAAAAGACTCCCAATAGCCAAAGCAATCTAAAAGAAAAGAAAAGCTTTTTGGCATCACAATTCTGGACTTCAAGTTATATTACAAAGCTACAGTTATCAAGACAATATGGTACTGGCACAAAACAGACACATAGATCTATGGAACAGAATAGAAAATCCAGAAATGGACCTAAAACTATATGGTCAACTATTCATCAACAAAGCAGGAAATAAAATCCAATGGGAAAAAAATAGTCTTTTCAACAAATGGTTCTGGGAAAATTGAACAGCAAAATGAAGAAGAATGAAACAGACCACTGTCTTATGCCATACAAAAAAATCAATTCAAAATGGATGATAGACCTAAGTGTGAGAGGAGAACACTGGCAACAACCTCTTTGACATCAGTCATAGCAACTTCTTTCTAGACAAGTCTCTGGAGGCAAAAGAAACAAAAGCAAAAATGAACTATTGGAACCAAATCAAGATAAGAATTTTTTGCATAGTGAAAGAAACAAGCAACAAAACTAAAAGGCAACCTATAGAAAGGGAAAGGATATTTGCAAATGATATAGTTGATAAAGGGTAAATATCCAAAATCTATAAAGAGCTTATCAAACTCAAGACCCAAAAAACAAATAATCCAGTTAAGAAATGAGCAGAAGACATAAATAGACACTTTTCCAAAGAAGACTCCGGATAGCTAACAGACACATGAGAAGAAGCTCAACATCAAGTCATCACCAGGAAAATACAAATCAAAACCATGATGAGGGGGCACCTGGGTGGCTGAGAGGGTTAAGCCTCTGCCTTTGGCTCAGGTCATGCTCTCAGGGTCCTGGGATTGAGTCCCACATCAGGCTCTCTGCTCGGCCTCTTTCTCTGCCTGCCTCTCTGCCTATTTGGGATCTCTCTCTCTGTCAAATAATTAAATAAAATATTTTTTTAAAAAAGAAACCATGATGAGATACCAACATACACCTGTCAGAATGACTAAAATTAACCACTCAGGGGACAACAGGTGCTGGTGCAGATGCTGGGAAAGGGGAACCCTCTTGCACTGTCAGTGGGAATGCTAACTGGTACAGCCACTGTGGAAAACAGTACGGAGACTCCTCAGAAAGTTAAAAATAGAACTACCTTACAATCCAGCAATTGCTCTCCTAGGTATTTACCAAAGGATACAAAAATACTGATTTGAAGAGGTACATACATGCACCCTGGATGTTTATAGTAGCATTATCAACAATAGCCAAACTATGGAAAGAGCCCAAATGTCCATCAGTCCATTGACTGAAGAATGGATAAAAAAGAGGTGATACACACCACACACACACACACACACACACACACACACACACACACAATGAATATTACTCAGTTATCAAAAAGAATAAAATATTGCCATTTGCAATAACGTAGATGGAACTAGAGTGTATATTATAAGTGAAATAAGTCAGAGAAAGCCAAGTATCACATGATTTCAGTCATATTTGGAATTTAAGAAACATAATAAATGAACATGGGGAAAGGGAAAAAAAGAAAGGAAGGCAAACCATAAGAGACTCTTAACTGTAGAGAACAAACTGAGGATTGCTGGAGGGGAGGTAGGTGGGAAATGGGCTAGATGAGTAGTGAGTATTAAGGAGGGCACATGTTGAGTTGAGAACTGGATATTATATGTAAGTGATGAATCACTAAATTCTATTCCTGAAACTAATATTACATTATGTGTTAACTAACTAGATTTAAATAAAAACTTTAAAACAATAAAGGCAATGTGTAAAATTTTAAAAAAAGAAATTCCAGAGGAATCTAAAATTAAACCATGAGAATTAAGAATGAATTTACCAGAGTTATAACTATAAAATCAAAATACAAAGGTCAATTGTGTATCTATATACAGCAACATTTAGAAAGTAAAATTTGAAAAATTGTCACAACAGCATCAAAGTAGCAAAGTGATTGAACATCTAGCAATATATCTAAGATATCTAAGAACTCCATACTGAAAATGATAAAACTTAATTGAGAAACATTAAGAAGATCTAAATAAATAGAGATATACTACATTCTTGGATTGGGATGATAATATTGTAAAGATATAAATCCTTTCTAAATAAATCTAGAGATTCAAAACAATCCCAATTTAAATTGCCACAGAGTTTGGATTTTTTTTTGGTAAAAACTGATAAATTCTAAAATTTGTATGGAAATGTGAAGGGCTAAGAATAGCCAAGTCTATTTCAAGGAAAAAAAATGAGATCTTATACTGCTAGATAATAAGAGAGAGTAGAACCTGGCAAGCTGGGCTCTGCTAGAAGATCAGCATGAAAACCTGGAGAAAGTGCCAAAACAGAAGAGCCTGGATACTCAGATCTGGGAATGGGGGCAGGAATCCTTCATAAAACATCCAGAGGATGGATCTAGGAAACCTGCCATGACAATGAGAGTCTCAAAAGGAGAAGACAGGACTAGTGGAGAAGAGGTAATAATTTCAAAAAATACCAGCTGAAAAACAGGGCGCCTGGGTGGCTGAGTTCTTAAATGTCTGCCAGAATGGAGCCCCGCATCGCATCGGGGCTCCTTGTTTGGCAAACCTGCTTCTCTCTCTCTCACTCCCCCTGCTTGTGGTCCCTCTCCAGTTGTGTTTCTCACTGTCAAATAAATACGCAAAATATTTTTAAAAAAAGAAAAGAAAAGAAAAGAAAAAAGAAACTTGGGAATTCCAGACCTATTTTAAACTTCTCAAACTTTGTAGGGTGCCTGGATGACTCAGTTATTAAGCATCTGCCTTCACTCAAGTCATGATCCCAGAATTCTGGGGCTCAAGCCCCAGAAGCAGGAAGCCTGCTTCTCCCTCTCCTGCTCCCCTTTCTTGTATTCCCTCTCTCGCTGTCTCTCTCTCTGTCAAATAAATAAAAAATCTTAAAAAAAAAAAAAGAAAAGAAACCCCTCAAACTTTAATGTGCATACAAATAAACTAAGGTCTTACTAAAATACAGATTCTAATTTAGTAGTTCTGTGATGGCCCAAGGACTTACCTTTCCCTCTAGTTCTTTGGTATTTCAGGGACCAAGACTACTATTTCTTGCCATAGTTAAAGATGAGATGCTTCCCAATTCATTTTTTGGTGCATAACACTAATATATGAAAAAGAAAAGGAAAAAAATCTATATCAGTTTCACTTAGAAAAATAGATGTAAAAATGTTAAATAAATCATTAGCAAGTTGAATCCCACAATATATCAAAGAAATAATATAGCCTCTGACCAAGCAGATATTGTGCCAGGAATGCTAGGTTGGGCCCAGTGTTGGGAAATCTATTCATTTAATTCATTATGTCAACAAATTAGTGAAAAAAAAATTTACACAATCATATCAATAGATCCTGAAAAAGGCATTTAAAAGTAAAAGAAATTTATAAGACATTCTTTTTAAATTTTCTAGGTAAAATAAAGTAGAAGGAAACATAGGAGACTATTTAGCAAATTTAACAACAAATATTATCTTAAATGGAAAAATTCAAAGTCATCTTAATTTAAATTCAGAAACTGTACAGAATACCTGCTATCACCAATTTTAACTTAACACTGTCCTAAAAGATAAAGGAAATTCAGTGAGAAAAGAGTATGCTAATGATGTGATTGAAAGCCTAAGGAAACTCAAATAAAAAGCACAAAAATAAATAAAAAATTTAGTAAAATGACCAGGATACATACACACAAACACACTCATACACACATACACAAATGCATATACACAGAAAACAATGGGTTTTCTTTGATCTAGAATACAAAAAGAAAAAGCATTTAATTTAAAATAGAAACAAAACCTGCAAAATATATGGAAATCATGTAACCAAAAGACAATCTAATTTAACCAAAATTATAAAATCCTTTTGAACAGTATAAATAAGACTTAAATAAATGGAAAAGCATACCATGTTCTTGGATTTTAAAAAAATATATCAAAAAAATGTCAATTTTGTCAAAGTCAATAAGTTCCACACAATCCCCATTAGAATACTACTGCAGTGTGTTTTGTTCAATTTTTAAATTTAAATTTTAATTTTAAAGAAAAATTTAAATGTGATGTCCAAAAATGGATTTTAAAAAGCATGAAATGAGCATCCAGATGAAGTTGCCTTATCAAAATATTTTATTCCTGGGTGCCTGGGTGGCTCAGTGGGTTAAAGCCTCGGCCTTCAGGTCATTATCTCAGGGTCCTGGGATTGAGGCCCGCATTGGGCTCTCTGCTCATCAGGGAGCCTGCTTCCTCCTCTCTCTCTGCCTGCCTCTTTGCCTACTTGTGATCTCTCTCTGTCAAATAAATAAAATCTTTTTAAAAAAAGAATATTTTATTCCTGTATTAGTCAGGATAAGCTATATCACAGTGAGTAACAAGTTAATCCCAATCCTAGTGCCTTAAGAGAACAAAATTTATTTCCTACTCATACTGTGTGTCCAAAATGATTAGGCAGCAGCATGGGTCATATAGTCACTTGGGAATTCAAGGTAATTAAGACCTGTCTTCTTGTAGCTGCGTCATTTGGGACTTGGCAAAAAGAATCTATGAAGAAGTTGTTCTGTTTCTTTCTCTCTCTCGCTCTCACTCTCTCTGATACACACATCGGGCTGCCTGCTCGGCGGGAAGCCTGCTTCTCCCTCTCTCACTCCCCCTGCTTGTGTTCCCTCTCTGGCTGTGTTTCTCTCTGTCAAATAAATAAAATCTTAAAAAAAAAAAGAAGAAGAAGAAGGGAAGGGAGGGAGAGAGGGAGAAAAAGAAGGGAAAGGAAAGGAAGAAAAAGAAAGGGGAAAGAAGGAAAGAAAAGAATGAACTGCCAAGAAAACCCAGGATATTTATATGGAAAAAAGCCAGGATTTTTAAAGCAAGACTTGAAAACCCAAGTGCTATTAAAGTAAATACAGACTACATAAAAATTGTTTAAGTTTTTATGACAAACACATAAATTCAATAGATAAATAATAGCATTAGAAAAATACTTGAAATATTCATGACAGGACAAGTGTTTATATATATAATATACAAAGAGCTCTGAGAAAAAAGTGACTGGAAAGCAATCCAAAAAAGGGACAAGGCATGTGAATAGACAATTTATAGAAGGGAAAATCCACGTAGCCAAAAAAAAAAAAAAAAAATCTTAGAAATTCAAATTTTCTAGTAGTCGGGAAAATAAACACTATGTATTAGCAATGTTACAATATTTTATGTATTTTAGAATGAAAAAGCTAAAAAAGACCTCTAATAGCCATTACCCGACCCAGTAATGAGAGGTCCAGGGTGGAAGAGGAGTTCCCTTCCACAAGAAGTTTCCTTCTTTGTAACCTGTCTATATAAGGGCGTGCTGTGCTCCCCCAGGCATCACTGGAGTTTTCTCTTCAGGTTTAGGGGTGCCTGGACAGGCAGTGCAAGGTGAAGTTCATATAAATGCTGAAATTCCAGGCTTCAACAAAACCAAAAAGAACTGGCAGATTCCTCTACCTCTGCCCCCCATCCTCGCCGGGTGAGAGGATCTGATTTTAGCTGGCATAAATCCGTACAATAAATTTCTAAGCCTTAAAGCGCTTCCTGCCTGATTATTTTGCTTGCTCCGCGAAGAGGCGGGCAACCAGGCAGGACTAGTTGCGTAAACGCCGCTCCCTGGGGAATGCGGGCTTTTGCGCCAACCCGAGCCTCGGCGCTGGGCGATGCTACCTATACTTATCCACGTCGCACAGTTCTGAGTTCCCTCAGTGAAAAGAGGGGAGGGTGCGAGGGCAGACAGGGGAATAGACGCCCCCCAGAAAGACTCCGAATGTTCCGTTCCCCCGCGGAATGGCATCTCCTGCGCACTCTGGGCGGGAAAGCCCTCCAACCCTCAGCGGATCTCGACTTCTCCGGAACGGATGACTAGCCTTTCCCACCTCCTCCCAGGCAGGGCCCGACACCAGCTCCGCGGTTTGAAATGGCCTTGGACAGGCAGACGAGGCCTTGAAGTCCGCTGGACAAGGTGGGGTAGGGAGAGAAGGACAAAACTGCCCACCAGTTTCTTTCCAAACCTGCGAGGTAGTAGGGGAAGGAGCCCCCAACGCTACCCGGCCGGGTTCTGGCCCGCAGGCCCCCGAGGCTCAGAGGCAGAAGCTGCTAGGTCCCCGGGCGGTGAACGCGAGGCCGTAGTGGGTGCTGGCAGTGAGCCCAGAGAGGCGCGTCTGGGCGACACACTGCTTATAGGCGGCTCCTGCGTCCACCAAGCTTCCTAGGGAGCCCAGCCCAGTCCCGGCTGCCTACGCAGAGGGCTCAGCTGTAGAGCTCAGCAGGAGCTTCTCATGGACCTAGGGGCCAAGTCACCAGGGAGCCTGCGGCAGGTGTCCCCAAAGCTTAGAGTCTATCATTGCTTCCCCAGGGGGAATCGGTCCACCCAGAGAATGGAACTAGGTATTTGAGGTTACTTCTTAAAAACGACCTCAGGAAAGTTGTTTTCCGGACACCTGGAACTGGGCATCGTCGCCTCTTCTCTGCAGCAGCCACAGCGAGCCCTTGGTACACTCGGGCTGGAGAGAGGCCCGGAGCGCAGTTCTGGCACGTCGCCCCCACACTTGCATGACTCCCACAGCCACAGGCAAGCGCCTCTGCAGAGCTGTCGCAGCGCTCCGGGCTGCTCCCCCTGGAAGTTGTGTGTCCATCATCACTACAGCTCTTTCGCAAATCCATCCGTTTTGTGGTTCCCGGGGCAGACGCGGTCCCGCGCGATTACTCCGAAGCTACTTAGCGCCCCCTCGCGGAGTGCGTGGGGCTCCCGGCTTGAGGACTCCCCCAGCAGGTAGCCGCAAAAGGCGAGGTGGCTGCGTTCGTGGAATCAGACAGTTGCCAACAGCTGGTTCAGCTGCGGCGCTGCGCAAGAGGACTGGCGAGTACGCAGCCCAGGTACTGCCCCTTCCCGGTGACGTCTTTGCAGAGGGTTATAAAAGCCTCGCGCGCAGCCTGGCGAGGTTCTGCTAACTCCCGAGCCGAGCAGGACCCGAGCCAAAGACGCGCCTGCGAAGCTGCAGGGGACGGCGGCGGCGGCGGCGGCAGCGCAGCAAAAGCAAAGGAAAAATCTCCAGACGGACCAAGGCCCCTAGAATCCCCGCCATAGACTCAGAACTTTTGCTGGTCGCGCTGTGACGAACACCCTCCCCTTCGCCCCCAAGTCTTCCTGCAGAACAGGGCTTTGCGTTTCCCGGGGCGAGCAATGGGAACAGGAGTTGCAAGCAGCAGCAGGTGCAGATAGGCGGGGGTCTCCTGCTTCCTGGAACCGTGACCCGTGGAATTTCTTTCCTTTTTCCAGTCCCACGCAGTAGAGACGCTGTCCGAATTTCTGAACTCAAATGCTTCCTGATTCTTGAAAGTGGAGGAATTCAGAGCCACGAGAAGCAGACAACGCATCTAGAAGCATTTATCTTCCAAGTGCCAACTCTCCTGCTTGTAAGGAAAGACTTCTGCCCAGAAAGAGCCTGCAGCCTTAGTTAAGCAGGACCCTGACTCTCAGGGCCTGCTGCCAAAGGCGGGGTGTGTGCAGAAAGGAGGGCTTAACTACTTAGTGGAAGAATGGATAACGTCCTCCAGGTAGACTCAGACCTCTTCCCAAATATCTCCACCAACACCTCGGAGCCCAACCAGTTCGTGCAGCCGGCCTGGCAAATTGTCCTTTGGGCAGCTGCCTACACGGTCATCGTGGTGACCTCCGTCGTGGGCAATGTGGTGGTGATGTGGATCATCCTAGCCCACAAGAGAATGAGGACAGTGACTAACTATTTCCTGGTGAACCTGGCTTTCGCAGAGGCATCCATGGCTGCGTTCAACACAGTGGTGAACTTCACCTATGCTGTCCACAACGAGTGGTACTACGGCCTGTTCTACTGCAAGTTCCACAACTTCTTCCCCATCGCTGCTGTCTTTGCCAGCATCTACTCCATGACAGCTGTGGCCTTTGACAGGTGAGCCTGCCCTTTGTGGAGAAGGGAGAAAGTGTCCATAGAGGATCATGGCATTGCTGGGAGCTTCCGGGTTGCATTGCGCCTGGCTCAAGGTGGTGACTCTGGGGTTTTTCCTGACAGTCAACGGAGTCAGTTGTGCATGTGGGACTTCATCTTGTCTCACCGTTTCCTTACCTGTTTCCTTTTTCCTTTTCTCCTCCTTTTCGATCATTGCCAGTCTCCCTTTCTTCACACACTTCCTTTTTCCTTCATTTCATCCCATTTTCTTTATCCCTCCTGCACTCATCTCTTTGACACTTTCCTTTCTACTCCTGCTTTGCTTCTTTCCATACATTCATCCTCTCCTTTACCCTGAAGGCCTGAAGAGGATACCCAGGTATTGGCCAAGGGGCTGGTCCTTCGCTGGGGCTTTGTAAATCCTTGCAAGCCTACTATTTTGCTGGGCATCCTCTTGGTGCTTTCCATTTTAAGTATGTCTAAGCAAATTTCTCATTTTTTACTTTTTCCTGGACATTCAGAGATTTTCTGCTCGCACCTCAACTGTCTAATATTATTTGTATGTGAAGAGCATTTCATTAGAATCATAAAATAGGATTCTAACTTGGCTCTGTCTGTGCTGCTAGGAGCTCTCATTCAAGAATGGGAGGCATCTAGGCTATTCTTCAGGAACTCCACAGATAGGGACCCAAGGAGTTTACCCAGGAGCTTTTCTAAATTTCTCTTGTCATGTAAGGTCAATATTTTTAACCTGTCTGTATCCACAGAGAAACGTGCGTGGCAAAGGCAGTTGAAAGCTTTCTTTCCTGCAACTAACTAGGGTTTCGGAAGCTGATTGAAAGTGAGAATGTTTTTCATTTTCAAATACTGCGGCTAGCATTCTGGAATGAATCACTCCTCAGGTGGCAGGATGGAAAATTGATTATTAGAGCACAGCTTTACCTGTATTGACATTTTTGTGAGTGTTAGAGGTCTCTAATGTGTATATCTATGTGTGCACAGTATTAAATGCTTACCTGGAATGTGGAAGGATGTTGAAAACACCTGCCCCTATGATTTTAAAATGGGTTTTTTCAATGGCCTTGGTGAAATCAATGAATTATGAGAAACCCAAAGAAGGACCTGGAAGAAAATTCCCCATGCCCCCCCCCAAAAAAATGCCCAAACTACTAAACTCTTTTAGCATAAAGATTATTTATCCTTTGCAATTGATTTGAGGTCTATTTCAGCCTCTGTAGTTAATCAGAGGAATGTTTCCAGCTTTTGTAGTGGTGTCCAAATGCTGATTTCTACATTTTGTGTGTTTCTCCCTTTATGCAACTCTATGTGCTTGATATGTTGTGTGTAAAACAGGTTGTGGTGAATCAATTTACATTTTCAAGGTAGAAGGTAAACAAATTACTTGAAGTGGCAGTGAAATGAATTCTTTTGTAAATTTATCTTCTATGGTACTTTAATTTTTGGATATTAAGCTTGTTGAAAGTGAAGTATGCCTATAAATCTTTCTGCACTGACTTGCTCCTTTAACTGCACAGCAGACCCTTACATTTAGAAAACGCAGAGCATGATACATGACTGAATATAGGTGCGGTGAAACCTGCTGTGATTTCCATCTTGATGAACTTTAAATCAGAAGGAAAGCTGGTATTTTAAATGCACTTGGGCCTTGTGTGAGTTCAAGGGAGACCTGTCAGTCAGTGTGCATCTGAGCATTCCCTAGCTGATGGAGCACCAGCAGCCGGCCCTCTTGCTTCAGCTTATACAATTGACATGTTGCACAGCCATGCTCTTTCTCTTTGAACTTAGAAAGCAAGGGGCAGGAGTCAGGGTCAAAGTCTTCACACTGGATTGGGTAGGAAGCAAGATTTTGGCTGCCTTGACCCTGGCATCTCAGGTTCCATTGTTCTTTCTCTCTAGGCAAACTAGAGACAAGACCCTGACCCTGCATGACACCTGCTTAGTGAGGGAAATGACAGCAGTGAGAAATATCCCTAAGTCCCTAATATACAGATACAGCCCAGGTAGATTATCAACATCATGGTCAAGATTAGAATTCAAGGTAGAGTTTGGAATTAGGCTCCAGGGCTCTGTCTCCAAGTCCTCCAGGTGCTCCTTCTGTTTTTCCTTGCTCAGCCCCATGAGCAAAGTGAAATAATTCCCCCAGGCCCTGTGATGGGGGTAGCTCCACTGCATTTGTGGTCATTCATTCTCTCCCAAGAATGTTTTAGAAAGGAAAGGGGCTATAATCTCTCTTCATATGAATTATCTCTCCTTTCTTCACCAAGGCAGTGCAGACTTTAAGGAAATAGTAAATTATCTCTCTGTATGTTCCTTGAATTTTTAACAGATTATGTCTGAGTCAAGTCTTTAAAACAAAAGCAACATGGTTTTCTTGATTATAAAGTTTAATGTGTTCATTGCAAAAACTTGGGAAATATGAAGAACATAGACACAAAAGTACAAATCAACCATTACTTCACCATGCAAAAATAACTTGTTAATATATGAATTTCTCTTTTTGACTAAGTACACCACATAATTGAGGTTGGGTTCTATATAGCTTTGCAGCTTAGTTTTTCCCTATTGATAGTAATGGAAAACATGAATAATGTTTTCCCATGTTATTAACTACTGTTAATAACTGTTCGGCATTTAGGTGGTTTTGAAATTTTTTTGCCTTGTAATTAATGCACTAATAAACATTTCTGTATGACAATTTTGTTTGGCTATCTTGATTATATCCTTAGGATATATTCCCAAAAGTGGAATTACGGAGTCAAATGAAATGAATTAAGGAAAAAACCCTTTTCTCCCAATTTTAAGGGATTGTAAATTCTGAGCAAAGTAAGGAAAGTTTCTGTTCTGTCTTGTTTACTTTATCTCCTCAGCATGAGATAGAGTGCCTGACACCTAATGGTCACTGCACATTTATTAAATAAATGAATTAATGAATAAAATAATACATCTTCCCAGAAGAACATTTGGAAAATACATAAAATTGTAAAGAAAATGTAAAAAGTATCTACAGTCCCACTACTGACAGATAACCAGTTACAACTGGAATGCTAGCTGATACTGGCTTTCTCTGTCTGTGTTATTTATGCCACATACAGTTCACACCTTTAAGGATGAATTTTGTATCATAATAAAGCAGTTTCAATAGTTGCTTTTGGTTTTTGTTTTATTCTTTAACATGTTTTTGTCCATTCCTTATCATGGACATTTTCCATGTCATGAAATACTTTGCAAAATGGGATTTTTAATGGATGTGTTATACTGCATGGCTATAGTCATTTATTTATCATTCCTCTATTTTTAGATGTAAATTATTTCCATTTTTAATAATTACAAGTATCCTAGATATAAATCTTTAAGAGTATCCCTTGATCTCTGGAATAAATTCCTTGATGTAAATCAATAGATCAAACTATCTTGGTAAACTGCCAAATTTTCTTCTAGAACAAAATGTATACAGAGAGAAAACATTCAGCTGTGGATTATAGTACTAGTTTAATTCTTTTCTGTTATCTTTCCATAGAATGGGGAATGAGACAGGGTAGGGGGTCTTCTTCTGAAGAAACAAATATTTATTTAAGGCAATTGTTACCTAGAACTAAAAGGTTGTGGAGAGGTGCATCTGAGTGGCTCAGTCCGTTGAGCATCTGACTCTTTTTTTTTTTTATTGTTACTAAAAAAAATTTTTTTCCCAGTGTTTCAAGATTCATTCCCCATTCCCCACACCCCGTGCTCCACGCTTTAGGTGTCCCCAGTACCCACCACCAGGCTCTCCCATCCTTCCACCCCCCCTCCCTCCAAGTCCCTCAGTTTGTTTCTGTATTCAAAGTCTCTGTTGTTTCGTTTCCCTCCCTAGATTACCCTAGTTCCCATTTGCTTTCCTTCTGCCACTGTCCTCCAGTTTGCCCCTCATGCACCGCAAGTAAGTGAGACCATGTGATACTTGACTTTCTCTTCTTGACTTATTTCACTCAGCATAATCTCTTCCAGTCCAGTCCATGTTGCTACAAAAGTTGGGTATTCATCCT
>PITA01022414.1:0-30413 GCA_004023965.1 Spilogale gracilis | reverse complement strand
ACAATTGCAGGGTCATAGGGTAGCTCTATCTTTAATTTTTTAAGGAATCTCCACACTGTTTTCCAAAGCGGCTGCACCAGTTTACATTCCCACCAACAGTGTAAGAGGGTTCCCCTTTCTCCGCAGCCTCTCCAACACTTGTTGTTTCCTGTCTTGTTAATTTTGGCCATTCTGACTGGTGTAAGGTGGTATCTCAGTGGTTTTGATTTGAATTTCCCTGATAGCTAGTGACCACAGCAATGGTTCTTAACAGGAGTGGTGAGGCCCCCTAGAGGCATCTGGGAACCCTGCGGGTAGTTCTGGTCTTCACGACCACTGAGGAGTACCAGCAGCATTTAGCGGGCACAAATCAGCAGTGGTAGAGGTGGAAACACACTAGAATCTAACTCTATTTTACAGATATAAGGGACATCTAGCATGGGTTTAATATATGCTGATTTTTAAAAAGATTTTACTTATTTGAGAAAGAGCATGAGAGAAAGCAAATGAGCACGAGTGGGGGTTGGGGGGGAAGGCAAAGGGAGGGGGGCAGACTCCTTGCTGAGCAGGGAGCTGGTCACGGGGCTCAATCCTAGAACCCTGAGATCATGATCTGAGCCAAAGACAGATGTGTAACTGACTCAACCAGCCAGGTGCCCCTAAGCTGAATTTTCTGAGAATGCAATTACTATAAACCTAGGAAGGAGTTTATTTTGTTTTGAACTCTACAAGAAGTTAGCTGTTCAGTAAATACACAGCCAGGTATCATGAACAGTGGCGGCGCTCCCAGTATTTCAGTGACCGACACGACCCTCCCGCTGTGATGTCAGGCCAGTTTATAAACCTGTGACCATTGTGACCACCCAGCAGAGGCGAGGAAGAACAGTTTCCTCAATGCCTTCCGCGTGGCTCGATATACGGGGAGCATGTTTTATTATGCACTATCTTCATTTCTTGTTTGTAATAATAGGACACTGTATTTTGATTACATGTTATAGAAGCTATGACTTTCATACCAGGATGATAACGGATGCATCAGAAAATGTAAAAGGAGGTGTTGGCCATGACAGGAAAGAACAACTACCCTGAATCATGGTTTTCAGAGAAAGCAAGTATGTGGCACCGTGAGTTATGATACAAATGAGAAACAGCACTGTTGGAACATGTAGATTCTGTAAGGGAAGATGCTATATATTATAGAATTGTGATTTCCTTTCACAGCGCACCCACACGTGTGCCTACCGGCTGGCGTGTCACCAACCGGGGTGTCATCCGAAATAAGTTTTCTCCACTGAAGACAAAAAGTAAAGCTGGAATTGGGTTCCTTTCCCTAGAACATGATTCTCACATCTTACTGTGCAGAATAAACTGCCATGTTTAATAAAAATAAAATCGCTGGGTCTTTTTTCTAGAGATTCTGATTTGTTCCGTCTGGGTGGGCCTCAGCCACCTGAGCAATGGGAATGGCCCCACTCTGATAGGGCATTTCTGCACATCGGTGCTTTTCCACAGATGTGCATGCACACCTTCCAGGGGCCTTTCTAAAATGCAGATCCTGATCCAACAGTCCTAGCATTCGGCATTGCTGCATTTCCTTTTTTTTTTTTTTTGATTTATTTGAGAGAGCACGTGCACATGAGGGGGTAAAAGGGAGAGTAAGAGGGACAAGCACACACCCCACAAAGCACAGTGTCAATCCTAGCGCTGTGAGATCATGACCTGAGCTGAAATCAAGAATTGGAGGCCTAACTGATGGAGCCACCCAGGTGCCCCTGGCTTTCTGCATTTCTAACAAGCTCCCAGGTGATACGGACGCTGTTGGTCCATGACCACACTGAACGGCACACTTCCGTCCATCTGGGGACAAAAGATTCCGGAGCAAGCAGACAGTGCAGGGAGAGAACTCACCCTCCACAGTCATGTTCCCTACTCTGTGAGGATGGAGATGCACATTACCGGAACCGAACAGGGTTTTCCTGGTCACTCCCATCCTGCCGATCAACAGCTGCCCTGCAGCGGAATGCACTGACCAACCTTGGGTCACCTCAGATGGCAGCGTGTTGGCTTTGCCACAAATTACGGGAGTTTTTAATCATACGACACGGAGGGACTTGCCCTCAGCACACCAACTATTCACGTGGATCCTGGCTGTGATGGTAACAACTTATACACAAAATTCTAATTCCAAAGCATCGGCGTTCCTGAAGAGAGGCTGTGGCCCCGGCTCTGCCCAGGAGAGAACCCACCCGTACCCGCAGGTCTGAAATCACCTAGATGTTGTCCAGTCAGCAGCGGGACAGAGGCCTCGGGGAGTTTAGGTCCCAGCGGAGGCCCGCGGAATCACTGCAAGTTGTTGGAGAATTTGCATCTATAGACAAAGTTTCTACATGTGACAACTAGTTTTTTTAAGTGTATGTAGATGTCATTAAGATAAATTTTTGAAAAAAAAAAGATAAATTTTTGAAAAAGCCTTAAGTGTGAATAAGTTCAGGTTAGTTATGGGACACTATATATTTTCTCAATTAAAAGATATTAAAAGACAATCACATATCACTTGGGGTCATCAAAATATTTGGACACTAAAAAGGGGTCCTCATCTTCCAAAATACGTGCTAGAAACAGCTGGACATAGGGAAATTCAAATCCTTCAATATTTCAGGGAAAAAGATACATATGTCATTATTAATATATATTTAAAGAAATTGTGTTCAAAGTCTAAATGACTGATTTTCTCCTTTCATAAATGAGGAAAGAAAAAGCTGCAGCAGAATTTAACCTCAGGTGATTTAATAGAGGGAGCTTATTCACTATATACAGGATTCTCTGATGACAGTGGGCTGGTCACCAGCCGCACAACCCGACAGACACGGAAAGCCCAGAGCAACGTAGGGGCTACTAAAAGTTGACGGTCTTGGCTGGTTTCACGTCTTCAATTTCGGACGACAGCCAGCGGTAAGTACGATGGCGCCGCAGCACCTCAATGGCCTTGAGTTCCAGGGGTGTGGCATGAATTCCAAGGTCTTCCAAGCCAGGCAGGTGAGGCAACAGCATGTCTGTGATGTGAAGCTGTGGACACACAGAACCACAGAGAACTCTGAGAAGGGACCAAGAATACAAAGTGCTATCTCATAGAACCCCGAAACACTCAAGGTGACCTGAGTCCCATTACCGAGACTTGTCTCCAGAGGACACATGGCTGGTTTTGATTCCCAGCTCACTAAAAGGAGACCACAGAAAAAGAGCTTAAGGGAAAGAAAAAGGCAAGGTCACCAAATCTATCAGCTCAAAGGTCCCCAGCACTACCCAGGAACAAGGAACTCCAGAGAAGCCGCTATTCCCCAGACTGAACCGGACGCCAATCTGCAATGGAGAAGTGCCAGTCACACCGTCACGGTGGTTTCGCAGGAGGTCCAGGAAGAAAATAAAACAGGGGCTCATGCAGAACCAGCCATTCCCCAGTCCTCCCTTGTGCACAGGCTTGCTGCTTCTCTTTGCACTGCTGCATTACGGAGATAACCGGCGTTTGTTCCTGGCTCCTTAAGAGATGATCCATTAACCTTGTGCTCTACTATACCTCACTGGCTGACCCACGCTCACCACAGATCTAAAAGACCAAACCCATCTTGTCTGTAGAGGAGGAGAACGAGCTGGAAGACTTCCATGATCCAAACCATCCCCAAGCATATGAAGAGAATCAACGTGTGGATAGAGCAACTCACTCCTTCATCCTCCCCACCTGGCAAAGACCACAGTGTTTACTGAGTGCTGTGAGGCAGCCTCCAAACCCAAAGCCCATTCGGCCTACCGTACCTAGGCCCGCTCCGTTCCCAGAGTAAGACACACATTTGCACAAGACACACTCAAGTGTTCGGACAGTCAGTCCTCCTGTCTGGCTGTTCATGAATGTAGAAGGGTATCTTGAAAATGGTCTCAGCCTTCCGGACACAGCTGGTCAGAGGGGAGGATCATGCCTGCCCCATTCATATCTGTTCCCTAAGGACTACTTTCTCATCTTCTCTCTGTTTTAGCTTTTAGGTAACATTCAGAGGATCATTTGGCTATTCTTGGTTGAGAAAAGGCCAATAGGTCTTCAAAGAGGAGACAATATAGAATTTTTATTTTATTTTGTGTTTGTCCTCGAAGCACTTCTACACGAAGTGTGGGAGACTAGCACGGGAGACAGTGAGACAGAGAGAATGAGAGCTCTGGAACCCAACACACTGTAGAGGGACAAGACAGCCAGCCTGGAACTGGTCAAGAGAAGAAGAAAGGAATAACTGACCTACGTGAATTAGGGTAGGCAGAGTGGAGATCTTTCTTTAACCCAAAACCGTTCAATACTATTACATACACTTTCAGAATACAAAGTTGAAAAAACAAACCAAAACAAAAAAAAACCCCAAATGGCCAGGACAGCAGGAGTGGTTAAGACCGGGCATAGAGTTCAAGAGTTGCTTGAATAATACCCGCTGATGGCCTATGGCTATGCAGCCCAATACAGTAGCCACTGGCCAAATGTGGTAATTTTCATTTAAGTTTACATGAATTAAAATTAAATAAACTTCAAGTCTTATTTCTTCAGTTGCACTAACCATATTTCAAATGTTCAATAGTCCTGTGTTGTGAGTCTCTATGTTTTGAACATTGTAGATTACTGAACATTTCAGTCACTGCAGAAAGTTATACTGGACAATACTGGTTTAGACTGGTAAGAGAAAGTAATAAATCCGATGAGAATTCCTAGATTTTTGGCTTGAGCAACAGAGAAAACAGTGATCTCATTAATTAAAATGAGAAAGGCCAGGAGAGAAGCAGGTTTACAGTTCTATCTGTGGAGATGTTAAGTTTCAGAAAACTGTATTAGACCCAATAGAGTCTGCCGCTGGGGAGGGTGGGGGGCAATTCAAGGCTGGAGATAAAAATGCACCCTGGAGCTCACAGACAACAGCTGGGGCATGAGATGAGGGGAGGGTCATTCAGAGGTTGAGCAAAGATACAAAAGGGCTGAGGACAGAGCTCATCAGTCCCCCTAATATTTATAGATCAGGAAGAAGAGGGTAAACCAGGGAGGGAAACTGAAAAGCATGGCCGAGTGAGAGGAGGAAAAGCAAGGGAATATGGAGATGGCCAGAAAACAGACGGGCAAGTGAGGGTTCAGGGAGAGAAGAGCAGATCATAGGTAATCTGGAAAAGAGCAGTTTGTGGGGAGAAATGGGAATAAAAGCCTGAATGGAGTGGGTTAGAAAGACTGAGGTAAGCAACAGTTAACAGCAGGAATGGATAGCTCTTCTAAAGAGTTATGAATCAAAGGGACCCAGACCAGGAGGACAGTGCCTAGAAGGGACAAAGGGGAAGGGAGGGTTTCACCTTTAAAATAAACAGAGCGCTGAAGCCATGTTTGTGGGCTGTTGGGAATGACCCAGCAGAGAAAGAAAGCAGATCACGTCTGAGATAAACTGTGGGAGTACCCCCACGGCTGGAGCAGGCTGAGGGGCAGTGAGTTTCAGGGTCCAAGCTACAGGGCTCGCCTCGGATAGAAGGATAATGGACAGGAGAATGCAAATAACCCAGCAGCAAACAAAAATCAATTCTAACTTACGCATCTCTGTAGCTCTCTGCCCGGTACCTGGCCGGGCAGATGTTCATCATATACTCACCCGCTCCACTTTGTCCCTTGTCGTCCAGGGTTCAAACGGGCTCATTTCAAAGAGTCGTGCTACCCACCTAGAAAAAGGAATAAATATGGAGCATGTGATGGGCGTCTCCATACCCAGTACTCAAGCTGCTCTCCAAGAAGCACCAGGAGAAAGGCTGCCATAGAGGCAGGAGCTCACTGACTGTTTTGTTTTTGAGGCAACAACCAATACCCTGGCCCCACTACCTGCGATGTCACCTTTCCTTTCAAGCTAACCCAGCCTGCCTGCCCTAGCTGGTGGCAGTCCTGCTCTCCATGGAAGATGTGACAAATCTGAACGAAGGAAAATTAAAATAAAGCCATTACCACCAACAAAAGGAACAAAAAATAGCTGACATTCAGAGAAGTCAGTGCCAGCTAATCTATCTTAAACCTCAGACGTTCAGATATGCTTCTGTGAAGAACACGGGACAAGCCGAGTAGTACACAAGATGCAAACTGTAATCCTTAAAAGCAGGGCCACAAGGGAACCAAAAAAATTAAAAAGAAGACTCAGCCGGATGATTCAAATCAGGAAGACAACAGCAAACCCAGGACAAGAGAGCCGCCTGCCTCAATTCATGCCACCTCCCCACTCTTACTGAAAATAGGGTTTTCCTTATCTGCCGCCGAGTTCCTGTTAAGTAACCTCAGAGCAGAGGGTTTCAGCCCTAGGAATTCCTCAGAGTCCCCACAGAGCACTGGGGGCAAAGGCTGTGGGAGTATGCACTCTGAGGACCACCCATCACTACAGCAAGAGCAGCCCTGCTTCTATCTGAGTTACCTGCTAGGTCTCCAGTGGGTCACTGAATGCGGGGGTCCACAGCTTTCTAAAAACTTGAAAACATCATTCTAATATTCATTAAAAAAATGAAAGAGGAAGTTGAAGATGGGTCAGAATTTCTCCAGGAACAGATAAAATCTCTGATTCCAGACAACTAATCCCGATGGCACTGTACTGGGCTATTACAGTGTAATCAACCCTCCCCCAACAAACCTCCACCTCTGTGCTCTGGTTGTGTGTTAACAGAGGACTTCTGATGGGCCACTCCGTTTGCACATGCCAAGTCCACTGCACTGTAACTCAATTTCCCACTCAGCCGAGGAAGCAGCTCCCTATAATCTGGCGTATGCCCATTGCACTGCACCAAAGCCGCTTTCAAAATGACCTCACTACCGACTCCGGTGGATACTTTTAAGTCCTTCATCTCATCTGACTTTTCTGTAGCTTTTCATTCCACAAATACTGACAGAGTGCCTACTGTGTGCCAACCACTGTTCCAGGAGTGGGAGATACAGAGGTGAATAAACAGCCAGGCTCCCCTTCTTAAAACAGTTATTTCCTCCCTAAAACATGCCCTCCTATCCCTATGTAGGCTTCCAAATGCTCTACTTCTTTCACCTAAATGTCTGATGACACCTTGAGCCTCTTGATAAATTTCTCTGACTCTGCAGGTCCTTTAAACAGAGATATTTCTCGTGCTTGGCTCCCAGCCCTACTCTTTCATTCACGTACACTACATGCTCTTCCCTACCCATGTCAGTTACACAGAATTGAGGATGAAGTAGATGACTTGAAAAACAGAACACCCTTCCCCCAATAAATAGTAACATCATGCTGCAGTCTGCCTATTTTTCTAACACCTGTGTTAGATCACAAGCTTTCTAAGGGTTTAGTATAATATCTTGAGTCCCTTGTGCCTTGCATCAGACATAGGAGGCATTCAAGAAATATTTGTTGAATGAATTCAGGAGTGAAGTGCCACACTGGTTTATCAGTCAATCCTTGGCAAACTGGATGTGAAAGTCTCCCCAGTCCACTACATGACATGATCATTCCGAGATTCTAAACCTGCAAAGGGAAGAAGTGAAGCAGGAAGCAGGACAAGAAGAAAGAAGATAAGGCAACCATAAGATGAAGTCTGAATCAACCCAGCTCCTTTCCCCAACTACATGATCACATTGGTTTAATAAAGAAGGATCCTTTCCCATGTCTGGGAGAGAGATATAAAACAGAGGGAAACCTGATTGCTCCTCAACCTGCCAAGCAAGACACTCCTCCAAATTAAAACTCAGTGGTTTCTAATGAGAGAATTTGAAGAACTGCAGATCTAACCTCTTAACACACTTTTTTTTTTTCTCATCCACACAAAGCCACATTTCTCTTTTTCAGAGACCTCTAATTCTGGCCTCAACTAACATCAGAACATTGGGAGTACCTCCTAGTTAGAGATTCAGAGTCTCTACTGTAATGAACATACTCCCTATAAGTCTAAATGTCATCATTAGAAGCAAATGTATCGAGTTGGCTCTATCTTAGAAGGCATAAAAAAAGAAGCACTTTACTTACCGATAGGCAAAATGCGGCAAAGGGTACGGTAGGAAGGGTCTGTGAGCCATAGCAAAGATATATTTCACCAGGTCAAAAAGGAGGTACCGATTCGGCCTACAGAAAAGAAAATGTATAGTTCTCCAAATTATTTGCTCCTTATAATTTTTCTTTTCAAATTTAACAAACTTAACATTTTCCTTATGAAAGAGAAAACACATGCACTACAATCAAAACAGACTCACACAAAGAAAACTCCCTCATGATCCTATCAAAGACAAAGTTACTGTATTTAATGTAGCCTTCTCTCATCCTCTTCATATACACATTTTTTTGCTTTTATAAATTTAAGATGACACAGGTCATCCTATTCTGTAATGCCTCTCATTTAACATTAAATCCCAATCACCTTTCTATGTCACTCAATATTCTAGTGCATGTTTAACAATCACATAAATTGCACTGCGTGTAATCACAGCTATGTGATAAATTCCCAGTTTGGGGGATATTTAAGCTGTTAAAACACATTTTTTTCCTTTATAAGATCATGCTTTAATGACATTCTTATAGTAAGCATTTGTACTTACCCATAATTATGTATTTATAATGTATTCTAGAAGTAGAACTGGCTCCAAGAAATTTTAAGGCTTATATTGAATACTTTCATACTGCCTTCCAAAAAGGTTGTATTAATTCACATAAAATGCTAGCAGCTTGCTCACCAAAAATGAGTTTAGTCATAAAACTGCGTCAATCTGCTAGGTAAAAAGGTACCTCAACATTCTAATTTGTATTACACTTTAATGACAGAGATTATTCTTTTCTTCTTTATATAGTTTTGGCTACGTACACTTTGCTTCTTTCCTCCTGAAGTCCTATCTATAAAGAATGATTTCTAAGAATTCTATATATATATGTTCATATATATACATGCTCATATATATATGAACATATATATATATATATATATGTAGAGAGAGAGAGCGCACGCACGCATGTGCATGAGCAAGGAAGAGGAAGAGGAGGAAGAGGAGGAAGAGGCAGACTCCCCACCAACCAGGGAGCCTGACGTGGGGCTCAATTCCGGGACAAGACCATGACTTAAGCCAAAGGCAGACACTAAACTGCCTGAGCCACCAGGTGCCCCAGAATTCTTTATATTTTAATGCTACAGTTGGAAATATTTTTTACTGTTTGCATTTTGCTTTTTAATGTTTAAGAGTTTTGTGGCATACACAAGTTTAAACATTTCGCTTAAGTAAAAGTTCTGATTTATTTTATGGTTTGATTTTATATTTAGAAAATCCCTCTATAGTAACTAGTGACATAAATTCCCACATTTTTTTTTTTTTAAGGATTTTATTTATTTGAGAGAGAAAGCACAAGAGGAGGAGGGTCAGGGGGAGAAGGAGATTCCCCACTAATCATGGAGCCTGATGTGGGGCTTGATCCTGGGACTCCAGGATCATAACCTGAGCTGAAGCAGATGCTTAACCAACGTAAGGCTCCCAAGCGTCCCCCCAACGTATTTTTTCTAATGTTTTGGGGTTCTTTAATCCATAACATATGTTTCCTCTGCAAAGTATTTTTGCACTGATATAAGGTAAGGATACAATACCATTTACTGAACGATCTACCCTTTCCCTGTATTTTGAAATGTCACATACTATATTCTGACATATATTTGAGACTGCTTCTGGACTTTCTATTCCACAAATCTGAATAGTTTTGTCCTGGTATATCCTAGCTTATTAATAATTATTACTGCTTATATTTTAATATCTCTTCACCCATTTGCCTAGTCCCCTTTGCCTCAGAAAGTCTGTGAGAGCTCAAGAGTTCAATGAATATAATTCAGTGAGAAACTCCTCATTCTGACATTTTAACAAACAAAAACAACATGAAAATATCAGCGAGGGGAACTATCAAAGGCCTCAAATAGCTTCCTTCAAGCTCCAAAAGGATGTGGAAGGACCACTGCAGGGCATGCATGCCACGGCAAAGAACAATCTGTGATCTTCACAATGACAAGCAATACTGGTATCATGGGTAAAGTAATTATATGTAACATACTTGCTCTTCAACTGCTCTGAAGCACTTTGTGTTCCATTAACTGTGACTCAGAGACTAGTTTAAGTGCCTCTGCTCAGAGAGAAAGGCACTCTGAAGCCTGTGTTCTTCGCAGTTTAGGTTTCATGGTTCAGCATTACAGTCATTCCTTTGCAAACAGCCTCAGCAAAAGCTTGCCCCAGCTGCCTCCCCACTATACTAGCCTAGCCAAGTCCCTCCTCTGGTTCATGTGCGGATCCGCCTTCTTTGTGCCAGAACTCCAGCAAGACAGAGGTGGAGAGAAAATACAGTGGGGCTACTTGACTTTACCTGTATTTCTGATCACTAACTTCAAATGAAGACTCCATTCCACTTTGCTCTCCTAAGAGGTGTTCTTCTATGCTCCCAGGGAAAACTTTCTATCTTCTCCTGAGTCCTCAAGGTTTCCATATACCTCTCTGACTCACCCACCCTGCTTTTTTTTTTTTTAAGATTTTATTTATTTATTTGACAGAGAGAAACACAGCGAGAGAGGGAACACAAGCAGGGGGAGTGAGAGAGGGAGAAGCAGGCTTCCCACTGAGCAGGGAGCCCAATGTGGGGCTTGATCCCTGGCCTCCGGGATCATGACCTGAGCCGAAGGCAGTCGCTTAACCAACTGAGCCACCCAGGTGCCCCTCACCCTGATTTTTAGCTAATGATCTCCCCATTCATCATCATTTGCTTAATGGTGCCTTTTTTTTTTTTCTTTAAAGATTTTATTTATTTGACAGAGAGAAACACAGCTAGAGGGAACACAAGAAGGGGGAATGAGAGAGGGAGAAGCAGGATTCCCGCCGAGCAGGGAGCCTGATGTGGGACTCGATCCTGGGTCTCTGGGATCATGACCTGAGCCAAAGGCAGTCGCTTAACCAACTGAGCCACCCAGGCGCCCCAATGGTGCCTTTTAAAAACAAAAGTTTTCCATTGTGGTGGAGTCTGATTTATCGCTTTTACCTTTTATGAAGTATGCTGTGGATATCACATCTAAAAAAATCTCTGCCTAGGGGTACCTGGGTGACTCAGTCAGTTAACTGTCCACCTCTTGGTTTTGGTTCTGGTCATATCTCTGGGTTGTGAGATCGAGCCCCATGTCCAGCTCCACATTCAATGCCAAGTCTGCTTGAGAGTCTTTCACCCTCTCTCTCCCTCCCTGTTTGCACCTCCCCCTACTTGCACCCTAAAATAAATAAATAAATAAATAAATAAATAAATCTTTAAAAACAGAATAAAAATCCCCGCCTAGCACAAGGCCTAGATTATTTTTCTTCCAAAAGTTCTACAATGTTATTAACTCTAACATTTAGGTCTCTAATAAATTTTGAGTTAATTTTTTCGTGTATTGTGTGAAGTTAAATGCCTATGTTAAACTTTGCGTATGGATTTCCCAGGACCATTGGTGGAAAAGATTATTCTTTCCCACTGAAGTGTCACAGCAGTTCTGTCAAAAATCTATCAACCATAAACACAAAGGCTGACCTCAAAACTATCAATTCTAATAATTCATCTATATTCTCTTCTCATGCCAGTATCACATTATAACTGTAGTTTTATTTATTTATTTTTTAAAGATTTCAATTATTATCTGACAGAGAGAAACACAGTGAGAGAGGGAACACAAGGAGAGGGAGAAGCAGGCTTTTTGCTGAGCAGAGAGCTGGATGCGGGCCTCGATCCCAGGACTCTGGGATCATGACCTGAGCTGAAGGCAGACCCTTAGGAACTGAGCCACCCAGACGCCCCATAACTGTGGTTTTAAACTAAGTTTTGAAATTAGGAAATTTAAGTGCTCCAACTTTCTTCTTTTTTGTCAAAATGGTTTTGACTACTGTGGCTCTTTGCATTTCCTATAAATTTGGAATTAATTTGTCAATTTTTTCCAAAAAAAAAAATCCTGCTGGAATATGGACAGGATTGGGTTGAATAAATAGAGGAATTGGGGGGAAAGTGCCATTTTAACAATATTGGCTCTTTCAGTCCATGACCATGAGATGTTTCTGTTTACTTACTCTTCTTTAATTTCCCTCAGCAGTGTTTTGCAATATTCTAGATGCAAGTCTTCTATTTGTTAAATTTATACCTAAGTATTTTATTCTTTTTTTTTTTAAAGATTTTATTTCTTTATTTGACAGAGAGAGAGAGAGATCACAAGTAGGCAGAGAGGCAGGCAGAGAGAGAGGAGGAAGCAGGCTCCCCGCCGAGCAGAGAGCCCAATATGGGCCTTGATCCCAGGACCCTGAGATCATGACCTGAGCTGAAGGCAGAGGCTTTAACCCACTGAGCCACCCAGGTGCCCAGTACTTTATTCTTTTGAAGCAAGTATGAATAAAATTATTTTCTTATTTTTATTTTCAAATTGCTCATCCGCGAATATATGGAAACCCAGTTGTGTACGCTGATCTTGTACCTTGTGACTTTGCTGACTTTATCAGTTCTCATATTTTTATGTATTTGTGTGTCTATCAATAGGTTCATTAGTTAATGAACGAATGATGGAATGGACCAATGTCCTACAGTTAATAACTATGAAAACACCGGGAGCAAAATTAACGTCTTATGCTTCAGCCTTCACCTCAAAGTGTCTGAGAAATACGCAAAGTGTTCCCCTGGGCTAAAGAGACAAAGAGAGAAGCGCAGATGCCTATCTACATTTTCGCACACATAAAATGTGTTCGTTGCCATGCCTAACACCACCCCTCCCACCAACATGCCAATCAAGTATGGCGCACTACAGCCCAGCAGGGCTTGGAGGTCTCCTTCCCTCAAAATAAAGAGGGAAACGGCTAAGAGTTATTTCCAGCAAGTAGTAAGCAAGTCTGTAAAGCCACTTCAATTTTCTTTTCTTCGGAATCCTACTCTAACTACTGTTTGACTAGAGTCTTTGGATCTAGTGATTTATGGAACCTGAGTGAAACATAATTTCCTAATTCTCCTGGAGCATATAACTCTGAGTTAACAGAGTGAACTAGAAACTCAGAGAGAGGCATACATCTTGCAGCTGCTAGATATGGAAATGCAATACGGTTTTTTACACTGACAAAAATCTTAACTAAGCCTATAGCAATAGTGAAAAACATAACAGTGTATGAATTCACAATCCTGGGAACACATATATGCTTCCTGGCTTATTGAGAAAAGGGTATTTTCTCTGGAAGGAGATATTTCTTAGGGATTAAGCTATCACTTAATTGTTAATCAGATCCTTACCTTTCATGGACATCAGGTGTCATCAGTGTATTTCATAGAATGACAGGGTTCAGATCCAATTTTTAGGTAGATTTAGTACCTATCATTCTGGCAGACTGAGTCTTAATTTTTTAGTTTTAGTTATGTCAGAAAAAAAGTCCTAAACCCAGCTGTGATAAGATTTAATAAAATCAGGTAAGTCACATAACTTAACTATATCCCATCTGTCCTAAGAGCAAAGACAGCATATCATAAATGATCAGTCTTGCACAGCACTCCCAACTGTACCCTAAACCAGCCATCTCCAACTGTTTGGGAGCACTGAGATACTCTATCAAAAGCAATTTAATTAAAAAAAAAAAAAAGGCAATTTAATTTTGCAACTGTACTTACTCCCTAAAAGTATTCTGTTTGTGTTTTTGAATCTACAGTAACGTTCTTTTATATGTTAAAAACGTCACTAGAGTAGTACGGAACCATCCTTGGTGATCACTGGACTAAATATACGTAACGGGCTAGAGCAGTTGGTTCGCTCAGACTTTGGTGATAGAAAAATCATTTATTAAAGCAGATTCCCCAGTTCGCTCAAAATTCTGATTTAAGAGAACCATACAGGAGATTCTGACAATAGGGGTCTTTGGACAGCTCTCAGAGACACACTGACCTTGGGATTAAGGGAATAAAATTTCTGGAATAAATAAAATTGAAGAAAAACATTAAAATGCAACAAATAAATCTGTAGTGACATGCTTAGAAGTTATTTTCCTTATGAATCATTTGTTCATTTTAACAGGGAGCACAATTTGAAAGTCAAACTCTAGTTACCTACCCAACACAGGCAAAAGATTTCCCTCTGGAATCTGGATCCTTAATTGCATTAATAATTCCTTTTGATACATCTACAACCTACAAGAAATCATAATATGTTTAACTGTTGAAAGAGTAAAACAGAGGGATGGGGAGAGAAAGGGAGGGTGGGAGGAAGGGAGGAAGGAAAACAGGAAAGCAGGCCACATCAATCACAACCAAAAAATAAAAGTTAATAAAAAAAAATAAATTAAAAAAATGGCACCGTCTGTTTTGGGAAAGCTCCTTAAAGAACCCACTCCTTAAAGGCTCAAATGATCTGCATATTAGAAAGTTCACCTAAAGATTTTTTCTAGTCAGACGTGTTCACACTCAGACAGCCACCGAGGCCTTCTGATGGGACTCTGCCCGTTATTTCTACAATCTTACCCCTTACCACTCGTCCTAACGTTGTTACCATGCTGTCACAAATCAGTAGGCGCAATCCTATGGAATTGCCAATATCCTACTATTCTGACTTGTGCAAATAATAATTTTATATGAATTCAGAGCCCATGGTTTTCAAAAGGGGCAATTTTGGCCTCGTTGGCAAAATGCCTGGAGATACTGTAGTTGTCAGACTGGGGAGTTAGTACTACTGCCATCTGGTGGTCAGTGGCCAGGAATGCTGCTAAACATTCTACAACAGCCCCTCCAGCAACAAATTATCCAGCCCCAAATGTCAATAGCACCACAGGTAAGAAAACCTGGTTTCAACAAAATATGGAAACCCAACATGCTCTTACCTCTGGACCCCTGTACATTTGGTTCCTTCTGCTTGGAATGCTTTTTCCCAACCCCCTTCATCTGACTTGCTATTGCTCATCTTTAAGGTCTCGCCTTAGATGTCGTTTCCTGCGGGAGGCTGTCCCTGACCCCTCTGCTGTAATTTCATAAATCCTCTCCCTATCACAGCACTTACCACACTTCTTTGTGAGCCTGCCTCTGACTGAGGCCAACGTGAAGAGAGCGATTTGTGTCTAGTTCATATCTCTATATTCCCGGTGATGCATACAGTGGGCCTGGCACGTTCAGTCTGTTTTTGTTATGTGAGTGAACAAGTGGACACACAGAGAATACATGTACCTCTTAGGTAAACTGAGAGGCAAGCAGTTGGAGCAAGTTGAAAAGAAGAAAATGATGGGAGTTACAGGAGTAGGATAAAACCAGAAAACTGGTCACCTGAATCTGAATCCAGCCAAAGCCCCTGCATCCGGGGTACTTACATATACTGGCTGCTTCACTGTCTTCTTGCCCAAGGAAATAAGGGGGACACCGCCAAACCAGCGAATATCTGGCAGAAGAAAGACAAGTATGCTAAGGCGGCCTCAAGTACTAGAACCTCACCGAACTCCATGTGCTCCAGGTTAGCAGAACCATTCCGCACAACTGAAATAATGAAATAAATGTAGCTGATGCTGAGAGAGCTAATGGGCAGCCAGGCCAAATCTTCAAGGACGTGGCGAGTAAGACAACATGGTCAAATGGTTTGATCACTTGGTGCACGGCCACTCCCCAAACTGGACAATCACTGCACCCCATTCTAAGGAGGAACCTGGGAATTAATAGATCAGCAATACACGTGGATAACTAGAAAAATACTCTGGTCAGGAAATGGGTATTTAGGATATGATGAATACCACAAATATGTGAGAAATGGAAAGATTATTTAATACATGGTACTGAGAGAATCCTTTTACTAAAACAAGAAAAAAGGACAGGAAGGGACGGAGGGAGAAAAGGGTTTTATCTCACTATAAACCAAAGCAAATCCCAAATGGGCTGAACGTAAAGGTATTAAAAAAAAATTTTTTTTTAAGGTAGACATTATCTATAAAAGCATCAAAAAGAATAAAGCACTCAGAAATAAATGTAACCAAGTTGGTTAAAAACTTGCACATGGAAAATTATAAAACACTGCTGAAAGAAAATTTTTTAAAGGATTTATTTATTTATTTGAGAGTGAAACTGTAGGAAGAGGGACAGAGAGAGTGGGACAGAGAGAGAGAGAATGTCAGGCAAAATCCAAGCTGAGGAGGGCAGGGCCAGATGCAGGCTTTATCCCTTGACCCCAAGATCATAACCTGAGCCAAACCAAGAGTTGGATGCTTAACCAACTGAACCACTGAGGTACCCCTGCTGAAAGAAATTTAATTAAGACACAAATAAATAGAAATACATCTCAAGTTCATGGTGGAAGACAACACTGTTAAGATGTCAAACTACCCAAAGAATCTACAGGCAATGCGATCCCTATCAAAATCCCAATGGTGTCTTCTGCAGAAGTATAGAAAGCTCCATCTTAAAATTCATACAGAATTTTCAGGGACCCCAAATAGCCAAAACTATTTTGAGGAAGACAAACAAACTTAGATCATATGGGAGATTTCAAAACTTACTACAAAGCTACAGTAATCAAGATCCAAACAGTGGCATAAAGATAGACATATAAACCAGTGGAATAGAATAGAGAGAAATAACTTTCTTATGTACGGTTAAATGATTTTTTTGACCCGGTGCCAAGACCATTCAATGGGGAAATGACAGTGTTTTCAAGGACATCACTTTCAATGATGCTGGGAGATCTGAATATCCCATATGAAAGAATAAAGTTCGACCTTTACCTTACACCACATACAAAAATTAACTCAAACTGGATCAAAGACCTAAACACAAGAGCTACCTACACCTACAAAATCCTTATAAGAAAACACTCGGGAAAGTTTCACGACACTGGATACAGCAATGATTTCTTGACTATGATACTAAGACATAGGAACAAAAGTAAAATTTGGGGGAAGGGAGGGAAGACAGTGACATAAGTCAGTCCAAAGCAGATGATAAATTTTATTTTCTTTTATTTTAAATAATTAATTTTAGTAGGCTCCATGCCCAGTGCAGAGCCCAACATGGGACCTGAACTCACAACCCTGAGATCAACACCTAAGCTGAGATCAAGAGTCAGAAGCTTAAGCGACTGAGCTACCCATGCATCTCTGTAAATTTTATGGTTTTTTTATCACATTTTTTTTAAAATTAGAAATTAATACAGAATGTGAAAAGACATGAGCAATCAAGGTGAAAAAACACAGGATAAAAATATCTAAACTGGATAAATGAACTGTGGTCCATACATACAATGGAATATCATTCAGCTATAAAAAAGAAATGAGCTATCAGCCATGGAA
The DNA here is from genome assembly GCA_004023965.1 of Spilogale gracilis. Lineage (NCBI taxonomy): Eukaryota > Metazoa > Chordata > Mammalia > Carnivora > Mephitidae > Spilogale > Spilogale gracilis. The sequence continues at coordinate 13,123 of PITA01022414.1, read as the reverse complement.
AGACATGAAGGAAGCTTAAATGCAGAGGCTAAGTGAAGGAAGCCAATCTGAAAAGGCAACATAGTGTATGATGACAACTATATGATATCCTAGAAGAGGCAAAACTATGGAGACAGAAAAAGGTGAATGGCTGTCAGGTATCAGAAGTGAGGGTAGCAGAGTTAAGGAGGGAAGGATAAGTAGGTCAAGTACAGGAGATTTTTTAAGGAAATGGAATTATTCTCTACGATGCTCTAATGGTAGGTAGATGTCATCATACATTTGTCAAAATCTACAGAATTATGACATAAGAATAACATAAAAAATGAATCCTAATGTAAATTATAGACTTGAGTTAATAATGTATCAATACTTTAGCAAATGTATCACACTAATGCCAGCTGTTAATAATAGAGAAAAGTGGGTACATGGGTGGCTCAGTAGGCTAAGCGTCTGCCTTTGGCTCAGGTCATGATCTTGGAGTCCTAGGATCAAGCCTGCGCTGGGCTCCCCACTCAGTGGGGAGCCTGCTTCTCCTTCTCCCTCTGCTGCTCTCCCTATTTGTGCTCTTTGTCAAATAAATAAATAAAATCTTAAAAAAAATAATAGAGAAAACTGTTGTGAGGGTAAAGGGTACATGAGAACTCTGTGCTTTCCACTCAACCTTTCTGTAAACCTAAAACTACTCTAAAAAAAATAAAGTCTATGAATTTTAAAGCATAGGCCAACTTACGTAAATAAGCCAACAACAAAAAATAATGGTAAATAAAACAAAAGATGTATGCTCTTAATATATAAAGACTCTAAATAAATCAGTAAAAAAAAAACAAAACAAAAACCTCTCAAAAAAACAAATACACATAGGCAAAGGACATACAAAGAAAACTGAAAGAGAGCGCCTGGGTGGCTCAGTAGGTTAAGCATCTGCCTGCAGCTCAGGTCAGAATCCCAGGGATTGAGTCCTACATCAGGCTCCCTGCTCAGTGAGGAGCCTTAAAAAAAAAAAAAAAAAAAAAAAAAAAAAAAAAAAAAAAAAAAAAAAAAAAAAAAAAAAAAAAAAAAAAAAAAAAAAAAAAAAGGAAAACTGAAAGAAAAAATATGAACAGTTAACAAAGAGAAACAGGACGTTACTGATAAAACTGTACCTCACTAACCGTCCTAGTACTTCCTAGGAGGGTCAGAATCCTCTCCTGATATGGAAGGGAATAAATTGAGAGGTAACTAATAACTCAATAGAATCAGAAACTAAAGCTGGTACTTATCATTAGACCTTAAAATTTTATTCTCCCTTCCCACCCCCACAAATGTGCAGGGAAGTTATTTTTTTAACCTTTAAAATTTCACACTCTCATCACTTAGTCGAGGAGACCATTTCCTCTGCCAAGACAAGTAAAATTATTAAACAAACAAAGCCTGAAAGCAAGCATAGCACGATCCCCAGCCCATGAAAGCAGTTTACATACCAGTTTAGCAACAGTCAAATTCCCAGTTATTAGTTCCTAATCCCATTCCACAGAAATCGCTATTAACAAGGAAGACTGACATAATCTCAGGATCATGAGATTGAGCCCCATGTGTGTTCAGTGCGGAGTCTGCTTGAGATTCTCTCTCCCTCTGCTCCTCCCCACCACTCGTACAATCTCATTTTCTCTCCCTCTCTAAAATAAATCAATAAAATCTTTAAAAAACAAAGACTGAGGGGCGCCTGGGTGGCTCAGTTGGTTAAGCGACTGCCTTCAGCTCAGGTCATGATCCCAGAGACCCGGGATCGGGTCCCACATCAGGCTCCCTGCTCAGCAGGAAGCCTACTCCTCCCTCTCTCACTCCCCCTGCTTGTGTTCCCTCTCTGGCTGTGTTTCTCTCTGTCAAACAAATAAAAAATCTTTTAAAAAAATAAATAAATAAAAAATAAAAATAAAAAATAAAAAACAAAGACTGATTATGTGCACCTGACTACAGTGCTGCCTCTGTCTTTCAAAGTCAACATCCAAGGGACTTAGCAATCAGACTAGAAGTAAGAAAGCAGTTAAGAGGGGCTTCATAATGAAAAATATAAATAAGGCCAACATTTAAGCATTGACTAGTATGGTGACATGAACGACTCCAGTTTGGTATCATACCACTCTTTTTTTTTTTTTTCCTTTTCCTTTTTTAAAGATTTTATTTATTTGACAGAGAGAAACACAGCCAGAGGGGGAACACAAGCAGGGGGAGTGAGAGAGGGAGAAGCAGGCCTCCCGCCTAGCAGGGAGCCCGATGTGGGGCTCGATCCCGGGCCTCCGGGATATGACCTGAGCCGAAGGCAGTCGCTTAACCAACTGAGCCACCCAGGCGCCCCAAGGTAACACACCACTCTTGGTACAAACATTTTCATTTCATTTTCATTTCTCCATTTCTTTTCTCCATTCCTCCATAACATATGAAGAAAGCTGCCCCTGGTCCCTGTGCCATAGGAAGTCCCTGACTCCCAAGGCTGCACTCTGAATCCAAGGTGTTTCTTTTCATAGATAGTAACGAAGACCACACTAGGCACGTAGACCCTCTGCGGAGAAAAAGGCAACTGGGGGAGAGAAAATACACCTCAGTCTGTCGAGTCAGAGAATACTGTCCCTAGCTTGTGCTTAACTCACTGTGGATAACCTGTACCCTCTTTTCTACTACTGAGGAAGAATACAGGAAAGAATACATACTTGCAAAATGATTGAGGAATCTATCCTCTCTTCCAAAGATGTCTGATGGCTTTATGATAATGGCTTCTGGAAATGCATCTCTCACTTCCTTCTCTCCAACGGCCTAAACAATCAGGCAAACAGAAATAGGGTTCAGAGATGAGTGACTAGAGCTTGCATTCCTTCTGCTATAAGGACGTTACTTGTGTTTCAAAGTTCAGTTTCACCAGATTAAGGTAGGATTCATAACAGTGGCTACACAGATTTTTTTTTAAATAACAAACTTTTTTTCTATAAAAACACTTTCACTGATTATTTCACTCAGAAAAAAAAACAAACAGGAGAAGAAAGAAACACAATTCTGGTCATCTGAAGTATCTATCAGCTTTCAATTTGGCTCTCCTGTCCAGAAAAGTATTTCATGCAAAAATCTGGGCCTTTTTGAGAATGTTACTGTCTTCTTTACTTATTTTAAGTTTGTGGTCTTGGAAACTCTGAAATTTCATTACACAACTGATTTTACACCGTTTTGTTTGTTTTTCTTTTTTCTTTTTTTTTGATTTCACACTGTTTAACATTTCCTTTGTCCTACCTCTAATGGCTCTTGTTAGGTTTCTTCCTGTATTTATCTTAGGGAAGCTAATGCAGAAAAGAAAAGAGAGGGGCACCTGGGTAGCTCAGCTGGTTAAGCTACTGCCTTTGGCTTAGGTCATGATCCCTGAGTTGCGGGATCGAGCCCCACATCGGGCTCCCTGCTCGGCGGGAAGCCTGCTTCTACCTCTCTCACTCCCCCTGCTTGTGTTCCCTCTCTCGCTGTGTTTCTCTCTGTCAAATAAATAAATAAAATCTTTAAAGAAAAAGAAAGGAGTTTTTCCAGCCTCCATTTTTCTTTCTAACCACAGATTTCCCGATGGTATCAACAATCTAGCAGCCTGCCAGAGAAAACAGTATGGATGGAGGTCATGATATGGAAGTGGCAGCATATATACCTACCCAGAAGAGAGGGGACAGGCCAGGAAGCTTCCTAACCTCAACACCTTCACTTGTTACCATCTACCTCCTAGACGAGGCCTCCTTCCATGCAGGTATCGGCACCTTGTCCAGCCTTCCTTTTCTACCTACACTGCCACTGACAGTGACATATATGACCAGGTAGACTTGAACCTCTCAGTTTCTTGAGCTTCTCAATTCTAGTGACCCCTCTTCTCTCCACTTCTGCGCCTTCAACTCATTCAGGCCATGGACCACATCAACAACTACAATTGCCCTTCTTCTGAAACACTACATGAAGACATCCTGCTCTGAGATGGCAATCTCCCATTACTTCCAGCTGCTGCTTCTTCATCACCTGTTCCTAAGATCCTAGTCATCATCTTCTCAGGAGCGTTAGTGTGATGCTGCTTTCCTTCACATCAAGCCCTCCTAACTTACCCAGACTAGATCCTATGGCCCAACTTTTCACTCTCTTACCAATACTATAAACTACTTCATCCCTTTGTCTTTATGCCCCCACCCACCAGGCAAAATCCCAATTCTGAAAGAACCCCATTAGCTTCCTTCCTTGAGCCATGCACTCCCACTGCCTTCAGAGCTGGAGGAAAACAAATACGTAAAAATCATAAATTGGACAACTTAATAGAAAAAAAATCAATTAGATTAAAAAATGCAGAGGATCGGAATAGACATTTTTCCAAAGAAGACACACAGATGGCCAACAGGTACATGAAAAGGTGCCCAGAATCAGTAATCATCAGGGAACTGCAAATCAAAATCACAATGAGATATCACCTCACATCTATTACCATGGCAATTATCAAAAAAAACAAGAAACAACAAATGCTAATGAGGATGTGGAGAAAAGGGAACCCTTGTGCACTGTTGGTGGAATTGTAAATTGGTACAGCCACTATGGAAAACAACATGGGGGTTCCTCAAAAACTTAAAAGTATAACTACCATATGATCGAGAAAATCCATATCTGCTAGTATGTCTAAAATAAATGAAAACAGTAACTTGAAAAGATATCTGCATCCCCATGTTCAGTGCAGCACTATTTACAATCACCAAGACATGGAAGCAATCCTAACTGTCCATTGGGAGATGAAGGCTTAAAGAAGATGTCATACACACACACACACACACACACACACACACACACACACACACAATATAATATAATATTACTTAGCCATTAATGAAGGAAATCTGCGACAACTTGGATGAACCTTTAAGGCATTGTGCTAAGCAAAGTATTCAGACAGAGAAAGACAAATACCATATGATCTCACTTATACATGGAATAAGAAAAAAAAAAGCAAACAAAACCTCACCAAACTTATAGACACAGAGAACAGGTGGCCAGAGACAGGGGTGAAGAGGATCAAAAGGAACAAACTTTCAGTTATAAAATCAGTAAGTCTCAGGATGTAACATACAGCACAGTGACTACAGGTAGTAAGACAGTACCATACATTTCAAAGTTGCTAATAAAAGAGCAGATCATAAAAGTTCTCATCATAAGGGGCGCCTGGGTGACTCAGGCGGTTAAGCATCGGACTCTTGATTTCGGCTCAGGCCATAATCTCAGGGTCATGGAATCAAGCCCCACATCAGGCTCTCTGATCAGGAAGGAATCCACTTGTCCTTCCCCCTCTGCTCTTCTTCTCACTCATGTTCTCTTTCTCTCTCTCTAATAGTCTTAAAAAGAAAAAAGTTCTCATCACACACAAAAAAAAATCCATAATTATGTGGTGATGTTAACTAGACTTACTGTGGAGATTATTTCACAATATATACATATGTTCAATCATTCTGTTACACACCTGAAACTAATAGAATGTATGTCAATTACATCTACATTTAAAAAATCATAAATTGGTGCCACTATATATTCATGTCATTAATTTTACCTGGGCCCTCAACATTACTTGGGAAATGAGGTTCTCTCCTATGACAACTTCTCTATTCAAATTCCTCCTTTACTATTCTTTTCCTTCCAGTAAATGACTTCCCCTTTCATTCAAAGAGAAGATACTGCAGCAGACAAAACCCACGTCAAATTTCCACTAGCAAATCCGCAACTCTCCTCCTTTCTTACCTCCCCTGCTCCAGGACTCACTTCTTCTCACTTTCTCAGGAACCTGCCCGATTGACTCTCTCCTTTATCCTCAAGTCTCACTCTTTACCAGCACCTTCTCACCAGCACCTACACAAGGTCAAGACCTTCCACCTTTAAAGAAAATGATTCCCAACTCCTCACATTCCTCTAACTTCTTGCCCCCTCCCTCTTCTTACCAAATCAGTTAAAACTGCGCCTGCTCTTAGTGTCCCCAATGCCTCATCTCCTGCTCACTCTCTGCTCACCTGTGCTGTAGATTCCGCCCCAAATTTACACACAAACCATTCTCAATCAGACCACAGATGACTCGATATCGGTAGAACCAAAGGGACTTTCTCACTCAGCTCTCACTGGCATTCATAAACAACTACTTCCCCCTTGCGACACCGTCTTCCCTTGGCTTCCATGACCTTGTACTCTCCTGGTTTCCCTCCTATCTCACCACATCCACTCTGTCTCAGTCTTTGTTAGGGTTTTTGTTAAGTGCTTCCTCATCTCTCAGCACCAATCATGGTATTCCTCTGAGCCCTGTCCAAAGTTCTCTCAATCTACACTTCCTCACTGGGCAATCTTATTCCCAAATATTGCCTCAGTTAACTGGTTTTATATTTTTTAAAGATTTTATTCATTTGGGAGAGACAGGGAGGGACAGAGCAAGAGAGGGAGCATGACCACGGGGTGGGGCAGATGGAGAAGCAGGCTCCCTGCTGAACAGGGAACCCACTGAAGGGGCTTGGTGGGATCATGACCCAAGCCAAAGGCAGACACCCAATTGACTGAGCTGCCCAGGCGCCCCTAATGAACTGATTTTCTATCTCCAAACCAGACCCCACTTCTGAGCTCCAGGATCATAAAACCCATTCACCAATATTACTTGAATGACTCACATACAAAAATGCAATCTGAGTCCAAAACTGGAGCATCCTCTTCCTTCTCTGTAAATACTATTTCTCTATCTTTGCTGAGCTTTGGAATTACCGAGGAAGAGTTAAAAGTATCGATGCCCAAGTTCTAGCTCCAGAGATTCTATTTTCATTGGTCAGGGTGCAGGATTTTTCAGTTTCCATGAGTGCTTCTAATGGGCAGCTAAGGCTAAGAACCACTGCTTGAGAGCCTTGTCCTTCTCAAGTGTTTCCCCCCTTATTCACCAGCACCACTATCCACCTCGTGGTATTAGCCACAGGGCTGGACACCTGAGTCTTTTCCCACCACTGACTCTAGCCCCCCAACCCTGGCCCTTCCAAACAAGCATGGATTCTTAGGATTCTGTGAATGCCAGGGTGGAGGGAGGGAGAATGCATACACTCATTCTCGCTCATCAACGCAGTATGAAGATGGTGAGGCTTGGATGTGCTGCTTTTTGTGGAGGAGGCACTTAACAAAAACCCGAACAAAGACTGAGACGGAGTGGATGTGGTGAAATAGGAGGGAAACCAGTTCTATGACTATGAGAAAGAAAACTTACACAAAAAGAAGGAACTACAGGAATCACAGAGAAACAAAGCCAAAACTCTGATGAACATTTGCACCAATGTGGCTAAGTTTCCTTATTGCTAGATTTTTCAGATACAGGCGCCTATAAGCTCCCTTTATGTTTGAGCCAGTTTACATTGTATTTTCGGATGCTAACAGATGATCCAAACTAACAGATGCCCTCTCTCCCCCATTATACGCTCCTATGGCACATCTCCCTACTTTCCAACAGCAGACACAAGTGGAATTATTTTCCTCACCGGATCAGAAATTAGATAGGGGCCAAGACTGTGTCTGTTTTATTCACTACTGCATCCCCACCACCTAATACAATATACAGTACACAGTAGGTACTTAACACATCATTTGTTCAATAAAAGAATGCAGTGGGTCAAAAAGTTGGGAGCCACTGGTAAAGAACTCTGTGGTCCTTATCAATCTGACCCAAAGCAGGTTCATGATGGCAGAAAACAAATGCAAAAGACAGCCCCGGACACTGCAATTCCTCTGAGTCCCTGATAATAAAGACACTTCAGGCTATAGAATGACCCCAAGTCAGAATGGTCAATCCCTCAGTACAATCTGGATGACAATGTGGTTTCTGGAAGTATAAAAAGCCTAAATACTAGGTGGCGCCTGGGTGGCTCAGTTGGTTAAGCGACTGCCTTCAGCTCAGGTCATGATCCCAGAGACCCGGGATCAAGCCCCACATCTGGCTCCCCGCTCCGCAGGAAGCCTGCTTCTCTCTCTCTCACTCCCCCTGCTTGTGTTCCCTCTCTGGCTGTGTTTCTCTCTGTCAAATAAATAAAATATTAAAAAGAAAAAAAAAAAAGCCTAAATACTAGATTTCCTTGGCAAGTATTTATCCCTGTCATCCGGAGCCTTTATACTGCCCCCGTTAAGAGCAGCATATGACCATGACTAGGTATAAGGTCTGAGAAAAAAAGATGGCCTTTTAACCTGGAGACACAGGTAGGATGCTTTAGATAGGAATAATACTCTATCTTTTATGAGGTTTACTATATAATTCTATTATGTCCCAAGCAACCTGTAGCATTTGAGAATAGGTAAAAAAGCTCTAGTCATCTCTGAAGCCCTTTACCATAGTTCCCTGCATACAGACGGCACTCTTCTGTATGGAGGGAACACACACATTACACACGTTAATCTAATTCTGGATACGGAGAAGTAGAAACCCCTTTTATTTCTGGATATGTCAGTGAGAAATCCATCTCAGTTAACTCAGGTCCCGAAGGGGCCAAGAAACTCCAGCTCTGGGAACCACTTCCCAAGTGAACTCATCACTTACCTTATTTCTCAGATATCTAGAAGAGCTTTTAATATCAGCATTCAGATGTGAAACATGGATCAATTTTTCAACTCCAGCTTCCTTGGACACCTGAGCAATTGCTTGGGGAATCTTCACAAACACATCCTCAAAATCAAAGTTTCTGGAAGAAGGAAAAAAAGGGGGGGAATCAATTAAGAACACCTCACTCAGGATTCCAAGCTTTCTGTGATAAACTTGTTTTCACACTATTGCTGGAATTCACAATAGTTAAACTTTCAGATGGCAATGATTTAACCCGAAGTCAAGATTTATATATATATATATATATGTATATTATATACATATGTATATTTTATAGACATATAAGTTTTACTGTTCATCATCATTACTGCACATAATTTAAACCTTACCATAAGTTATAAATTAGCATACATAACACTCTCTGTCCTCAAGGAATCCCACGGCTGAGACCCTTTAAGAACACCTGGTTGTAGTGGTTGAGAAGGGAGGGGGGATGTATTGGTCCCTAAAAAGGGACCCACTTCTTATCCCTCGGCCTTTGTTTCCCCCAGGAGGAAAAGAACCTAAAAAGTCAGTCACTAGTTTAATCCAATAACATTAACATTACACAACAAAATGAGTGCTTACACTATACAAGGCACTGTTATTATCACTACAGGAGATTTAAAGTTGAATGAGACTCTCCAAGTCACAAAAGAATTTAGAAATATGTAATAAGACAGACACAGATTTTCAAACTTTAATAAATGTTAAGAAAATGGTACGAACACAGTGTTGTGGAACTAAACGATTAAAACACTGTTGATAAACAACCCACACAAAGGCTAAAAAGAATTGTTCAAACCAGTACTCAAGCCATTTCCCATTAAACACCAGCTCTAGAACACTGTTTACACAAGAAAAACCAATGTTCAGCTGGATGAACAGTCGGATGGGCAAAATCATCCTGCCTAACCCGCACCAGCTGGTTAAAGCCAAACACAGGATCGGCCATTCATGAACCAACTGGTCACTCTGTCAAGCTGATGACACCAACCACATGACACAATCCCTACTGACTTTTTATGGGCAGCACCTCACACTGCTCACTTATACCAGACTTACTTTTACTGCCGACTGAACCTCCTGGAAGGGGGATTTTTCAGTAAGCTGGGTGTTCAATCAATGCTTCATGATGGACTACTTAAAAACGTGGTAACTACAATTCCTGATACTAGCAGGTACCCAGTGAACGTATACTGGGCCCTAAGACAGCATACGCAAAGAAAAAACAAAAGCCAAACTTACTTGGTTTCCCATTCTCGCCCAACAAGATTAATGACCACATTGCTGTGCTTCACTGCTCTCTGGATAGAATCTCTGTTTCTCCCGTCCCATTCCTATAAGAACAACAGCCAGTCAGATGCAAACGTAAGGGCACGTTTCAAAACAGGCCATCTGTGGTAGTCATAATATGGTACCATTTCATACAGGCTCCATGTACTACAAGAGAAATGAGGTCTCAAACTCCCTGCTGATTCTCTGACTCTCCTGCAGACAAACAGGTCACAGTGTATCTATTTTACTCAGATAATGAAATGATAGAATTAGAAAAGAAAATATTCATTTTTAGTGGGGCACGTCCATTTCTGGCCACCCAACTGCCTCCTGCAAGTTTGTAAGGGATTCTGGTTACCAAATCTCCCTTCCTGAAATAGAGCCCAAGAGTCAAGGATCACTTGGGAAGAAAACAGACATTTCCTTTTTTGCAGCAACCAGATACACACTGAAGACAGGTGGAGTATCTCTTAAAGGCTAACATTAACTTGGGAGCATTCATGACTCTTTTCTTATTTCTTCTTAACTCTTTCCTCGTTATAATCCCAGATTCTAGTCATTTCTACTTTAAAAACATGAAAACAACACTCAGGGAGGAGTGACCTGCCTAAAAGTGCAGGGTGAGCCAATGGCAGGTTTCAGCGTAGAACCAAATGTCAGGATGATGATTCTTGTCCAAAATGGAGACCAGGGATTACATGACCTAAGATGAAGGTACAGCATTTTCTATGTTAAAATGAGATTGGATTTTTTCTAAACATTTCAAAGGAAAATAATAAGCAGTAAGAGGTTCTTAGAGCCAAACGCTAAGGGGTACCTATAGATAGATGGTGGAGAGAGAGTGAGAAACGAAGGGTGGGGAGTAGAGAGAGTAGCTGGGGCCCACTAACCGGCCTGTGCAATCTAGAAAAGAGACAGGGCTCCATGAATCAGACTCAAGAGCTAAAGATGAAGCCCTCAGCAGGAGGAACTAGGTACAACTGACGAGGGAGAGGTGTGTACAAGAGACATACAGAGTGACAGCTAGGGAGTCAGATAGGGATTCCATTTGCCTTTTGTGACCTGTTTCCAAAGTTATCTCTCCCACTTCCATGTAAAATCTGAAACTACAACCTATCTCAGGGGTCTCCTATGAAGATTAAGTAAAATAGACATATAACCTAGAGCACAGTGACATACACAGTATACAATCTGACATAGCTAATTAAAAAAAGCAGTTCTATACATAAAGAGCTTTAAAAAAAAGTTGTGGGTTTTTTTTTAAAGATTTATTTATTTGTTTGACAGAGAGAGAGATCACAAGTAGGCAGAGAGGCAGGCAGAGAGAGAAGGGGAAGCAGGCTCCCCACCGAGCAGAGAGCCTGATGTGGGCCTCGATCCCAGGACCCTGAGATCATGACCTGAGCTGAAGGCAGAGGCTTTAACCTACTGAGCCACCCAGGCGCCCTTGTTTTGTTTTTTTAAGAAAAGATGGCAAGGATAAGAAAAAAAGAATCCAAGAAGACTCTGAGTGGAAGAGCTTGGGCCACACCTGCAGGAATGGCAGAAGAGAGAAGCCTGGAGAGAAAGAATTAAAAGGAAACCAAATTCCCAGGAACAAAACCCAGGGATCACAGTCAAGCTGGAAACCAAGTGGTCGTTCAGATAAGAGTTTCCAACAGAGCTAAAGCAGGGAAATCAGTACCTCATGCTTAATATGGTCCACTCTCCTCAAAAATAAATAACAGTATAGTGAAGTCTTCCCATTTTATCTTTCTTGTACTTCCCTTTTTGTAAACATTATTATATTCAAAGTAGTATCTTTGGGGCACCTGCATGACTCAGCTGGTTAAGGGTCCGACTCTTGATTTCAGCTCGGGTCATAATCTCAAGGTTGTGGGATCAAGCCATTAGGCTCCATGCTGGGCACAGAGTCTGCTTAAGATTCTCTCTCCCTTTCCCTCTACCCCTCCCACCAACACCACCTTCACACGCGCACTCTCTCTCTTAAACAAAAAAAAAGCTGTATGTTTAGTCTCTGTATTCTCTATTAACAGTGAGAGCTCTCTGTGATCTTGTTCATGAAGACATGCTCAGAGTTTAGCTCAATACCACGCACTCTATAAATACCTGTGGAAAGCATGGAATATGTATCATATAGCTCAGTTCCAATGATTCTGCATCTGCAAGTCAGTCCAAGTTTTCACCTATCATTTGTGAAATACTTTGAGGATTGACAAAGTGACCAATAATCTCAAGTCACAAAGAAACAGGAAAAAAGCTAAGCTCCTCTAACTGTAAGACCAAGAAAATACTTGAGAATAAGATTTAGAGGGAAAAAAAACACTTTAGAAAAAAAAATTTAAAAGAGATCACAAAGAATCTGCATGAATATATCAGAGATTATTTTTTTTTTAAGATTTTATTTATTTCTTTGACAGAGAGAAACACAGCTAGAGAGGGAACACAAGCAGGGGGAATGAGAGAGGGAGAAGCAGGCTTCCCGCCGAGCGGGAGCCCGATGTGGGGCTCGATCCTGAGACTCCAGAATTATGACCTGAGCCGAAGGCAGACGCGTAACGACTGAGCCACCCAGGCGCCCCTACCAAATTATTTTTTAAAAGGGGAAGTGTGTACACGAAAGAGCTCAACTCCATATAGAATGATAAAAGCAGGACAATTTAGCCAGAAGAACAGGACACCAAGCATCAAGACCCAGACTAATTCTCAGTAGGATAACTGTAGGCACTGGGGGCAGTGTAACTCTGAGGAAAGGGACTACCCTGGGAGCTGTAGGATATTTAGCATCCCTGGTCCCTAGCCACTGTGCCAACCAAAAAGGCCTACACATTTTTAGTCACCCCCCTGACCGCCCCCCCACCAATCTATTCCCCACCGCCTCGCCCCATTGGCAACTCTTGGCCTAAAGGAAGAACCTGCAGATTAAAGAAAGAATAACAATAGGGAAGCAGAGCCAGCGCTGTTCTAAATTCAGTCTGGGCCAAGGAAACCAAGGTGTAAAACACCCTATTTGTGATGTTGACCATCTACAGAAGCACTGTCCAACAGAAATATAACATGAGGCACACAGGCAATTCTCAACTTTCCACCAGTCGCATTTAAAAAAGTAAAAAGAAACAGGTGAAATTCATTTTAATAATATACTTTATTTAACCCAATATAGCCAAAACAGTATTCTAATATATAATAAGTATAAAAAATTATTAGTGATATATATCATTTCTTTTGTACTAAGTCTTTGAAATCTGGTATTTT